>CAJNJA010071085.1:0-21754 GCA_905231915.1 Symbiodinium necroappetens | reverse complement strand
TATATATATTCATATTCATATTCATTTTCTGTACTATGATATACTATGTCAGAGCTTGGAGCAGCCCATGCCTGATATCATGGACTGCGAGGATGGCTTACGAGGGAGAGGCGAAGAATACTTGCGTGCATCCGGAGTGCATGGCCGCGGTGGTCATTGAGGCCGCCTTCTTCCCTAAACCTTAGACCCCAGACCCCAGACGAGCCCACGCCGACCCACTACCGTGGAACCTCGCCTGGCTTGTCCGAGTTGTGAGAGCGTAAACCCTAAACCCTGCTTCAAGCAGAAGTGTAGATAGCATGGCAGGACATGCAGGAACAGGAGACGAAGTTCTTGGCAGAGGTCGGGGCACATCGCCGAGTGCTTGTATCCTTTCTGCACAGCATCCACCTCTGGCCCTGCACTTGTGAGGAGAATGAGAAGAAGTTGAAGAATCGCAAAGAGTATGACATTGGATTCTTGGAGAGTTATTTGCTGCGACTTGTAGTCCTAAGACTAAAGCCTTTGTGGGACGGCCGAATGAAATGTCCGAACCCCGAAGCTCAAAAATTGGGGGGGGGGGGGGGGGGNNCGGTAGGGCAACGTCGGTCCTAATGCCCCGCAATAGCAAGTGGAATCTGCAAAAGAGCCGGGTGTCGCCAAACATGGACCATACCATGGGCAATGCGCATATGGGACATAGAGATTTCAGCTGCCAAGGATGGCGCATGGACAGTGTGCCCAAGAGCGGGACTGTTGCAGAGCGCCTGGGCTACAGCCCGGCGCCACAGGGGCTCGCCAGCCTCGTTTGGGACGAGGTGCGGGTGTGAGGTTCAGCTTGTATGGTGGTTGGAACAGGCTTTGCTTAAGCACATCTTCAGTTTGTGTCTAAATAAGTGGAGTGAGAGATTTTTTGTGTCAGCCAAGAGTCAGTTCAATGGCAACCTGAAGCAGTTTGTTTTGTCAGCTTTGTCAGGCTGCGAAGACTGTTCGTGTAGCCTCCACCCTTGAGCCAGCGGCGGCGGTCAACTTGGAGCTACCTGGTCGCAGGACTGTGGCCAAGCCGGCTGAACATCATAAGCTATAAGACATGAGGGAGTTGGAGGTGCTGACCCTGGGATAATGCAGACTGAGCCATATCGCTTGAACCTGACTTTGAGCCTAGTCCACGTGTTCTGCGACTTCCGAGCAGAAACCCCGTGCCTTCTTAGGTACTTGGTGCTTGCCCTGAAGGCCTGGCGACACGCAACTGCTGCAAAGTCTCGAAGTGCAACTCTGTGGATTCGAGCCTTGGTCGACGTAGATCGATGTTGCTGTGATTTGGCGAACAAGCGCTGCGCAAGGTTACGGATGTACCTCCTTCGATGTTACCGGGACTTGTTTTTTGGGGGGCGAGCGCCGGGAATAGCAACTTTCGTTCCTGTACATGCAAAAGCTTTATCAATTGGGACATGGGCTATGTACCCACCCACCAGCCAGCCGTAAACCCAACATGCGAAACTACGAAGCAATCGACAAAAACTCCATATCGGCAGGTGAGACGGCAAGGTCGGCGCGAGCCCTTGTTCTCACTGGACCCGGTTGACCCTCAGAACATGGAGCCGTGGCCAAGCGATCCCTTCTTCTGGGCTCTGGTTCTTCTTTGAGATTTTGGTGACTGTAGACTCACAGCTATGCTGGCTAGATACCAAAACATTGGTTGAATCTTCTGGCTCCAGGCTGCAGGGGTGTCTACAGTACGGATGTATAGGCCTACCACAAGGCTCCCAAAACGGGCGAGCAGAAGAATCAATGGTTCTGGCTAGAAGCTGCGGTCAGTCTTAGGAGAAGACACCTCAAAAGAAAGTGTTCGAGCCGGACTGGCTTGCTGGAACCAGCGTCGGCAATGTGATGTTCCAGGCTGCCGGATCACGTTCCAGCGACTGCACAGATGCTGGAGCTGTCTCTGCGAAGTCTTGCGGGAAGTGGCTGTGGCCCTGAACGGCCCTGTATAGTGACCGAGACCACCCTGGATCAGGCTGACTACTTTCTGAAGGAGCTCGCCTTAGGCCTGCATGATTCGGCTCTTCCCTATGATTATGTCTCGGGCCTGGCATTCCTAACCGTCTCCAGGCGAGTACACGATGCCTATTGTGGGAATGATGAGCGTCTTCGACTGGTCCGAAGTGCTGGAGATGCACCACCAATGGACAGGTCGCGAGTGGTTCGTGGCCAGAACCTCAGCAACCAGTTCTTTGCTCGCCGTAGCTCATGGCAGTCGGCCGAGGTGAAAAAGGCTGAGGTCCGTCTGGCCGAGGAGAGACGTCAAGCACAAAAGCCGAAGCTTTGCAACAGCCCTAAACCCTCAGCCCTGAAACCCAAGACCCTGTTTCATACCACAATAATTCTAATCAACAAGGCCCATACAACAGCAGGACAAGACCTTGGTGCCCTTCGTCAAGATGGGCGTGGAGGCCCGCGAGCAGGCGCCACCGAGTTCTGGGAATTCAGAAGGCAGGGATACCTTGCTCGTAAGGATCCTTGTGTTGAGGGCTCAGAAGTAAGGGTCCCTTACTTTCTGAAGCTCTCTTGCGCTGAATCCTGGAATCCTGGACACAACGAATAAACTCACCGCTATAATAGGCACTACCCTTGATGTGCTGACCATCTCCCGGTTTGCAGCTTGTAAATGTTATGACAAGCGATTCGTCTCGACGGCGGCCCAGCAGTCGTAAGCTGATGTCGTGCAGGTACTCGGGCCTAGGCAAACAGCGGTTTCTACGTTCCATGTAGCTTGCATTGGCCGCGGTTTCACAACCCGAAAATCCAACAGCCCCAGAAGCCCGGACTGTACGAGTAAGGCAAGCAGGTCCCTGGAACCCGAGGTGTTGAAAGCCTGACAACCGCCGGGTCAGAAGACATTTAACATCCAGGCTTTCGAGCAAGTTCACATCCCCGACAGCATGCAAGACGCCAGCAAGTTTATGGAGCAACTTTACCATACACATGCCTTTCTTAAAGGCCTTGCATTCCAGCACGAGGAGATACTTACTGTACATCTAGTGAAGACGGGGAACGCTTGACTTATGACACGATGTGACAACGCAGGATCGTTGATCAAGATCCCCCAACGCTGCCGAGAGCAAAAAGACTCGAGGGCACTGCTCCCTTCGTACCCGAACCGTAGCTTAGCACCACCTAACCCGACCTTAAACCACCACAACCTACTCCGTGTCGGTACGGTTCCCGCAAACTCAACCTGTGGGTTGCCATATTGAGGCCCTACCAGCAACAAAGTAGATTCTCTCAGTTTGAAGTGTATGCTGCTTTCAATCCGAAAGAGCTTTAATGCCTCAAGCAGTGCGAATCTCCCTCAACATAGGGAGCCGAAAGTGCAGCTGCTACCAGGGATGGCAAGTTTTACCATGCATCCAAGGGTCCGGAGGCAAGACATGACCAAGAGTTTTTGAGAGCCAACCCGGCAAGAGGTGCTGACTGCCGAAGGGCTCCGGGATGCGCCCATCACCGGCGCCAACCATCCGCTCCGAAGGCGTTCGAGGGTTTTTTGATTTCGAGCCTGGGTTCTCTGGGCTCTGGGGTTCAGGGCTAGGGGGTTTTGGGTTTGGGACTGCAAAGAGGTCTCCATGACAGGCTTGAAGGTGAAGGCGGCATGAGGGGTCTCGGCTAAACCGGCTTGAGGGACAACAGCAGGCGTGTCCAGCAATGTGCGAGATGTAAAACCGGGCGGCATTATTACAGGCAGAATCTTTGTAACATATAATATGAGGATGTTCAAGCCCAGACGCCTGTCGCTGCATTATAACGGGCACGAATGAGTGTTTGGCGCAGGCCTTGTCAACATCGTGGCTAATCTTAAGCAAATCCTGGTTCCTGATGCTTCAGGTTTGCAGATGCATTCACTCGCAACTTCGACCTCATTGCGGAGAGGAAGAGTGCCCGGAGACCAAGATAGTCTAATCCGACCTCTGAGAAGCAGACTGCCTTTCGCGAGTCACACAGGCAAGAATGAAGTCGCAAACGCGGATACCGAAATGATAGGGATGGATGCTGAACCTGGCAAGGGAACAGGCAACTTGCATGAACGACGAGCTGCATCCGCACAGGCTATCTAGAAACTTACGAACTCCGAACCTGGTACATGCTTGCCGTTTTAAGGTGGTGTACCACTTGCGCGAGCTGGCCAAGGCAAAGGACAACTCAAACTTTAAATTCTGTAGGGGAGCCAGCCAGGGTTCAGTATCCCTACCACTCCCTGCACCCTTCAGTAACAAACCCTCAACCGTCCAAGGGTAACCAGATGGGTTTTGCAGTTTAAGGTTTCCGGGGTGTCTTGAGGATGAAGAGTCTTGAGTCGCAGGTTTTATCTGATCGCGGCTGCTAAAAGTCTTCTGCCCCACGAAAAGAGGCCTCCGTTGTCGCGAAGTTTCTTGTGGACTCCGGTGCCAAGTTGGACCAGCGTGCGGCACTTAAATTTCGAAAGCATTTATATATAATATGGAGTCTTTGTTTTTTGTGGCTCCGCGCGCTTTGCAGGTTGGCTTGATCTGGCCGACGAGATTGTCGAGAATAAGGTGCCGGAGGCCTTCCCTGAGATTCCGCAGCTTTGGAACATGCGGGGTCTCTCGCGCATCCGCTTGGAGATTCCTGGCGCAAGATTTAGAGTCCAGGACGGCGTTCGCACATCGCACCAGTTCTGTTCAAAAACCGGAGAGCACTGTCTCTCTGCAGGTCAGGTCTGGATCATGGCTGCACGTAGCCGTGCCGTGGTCCAAGGAATGGCAAGGTCGTGGACACTGAGACCGGCTTAGTCACGAATCTGCATGCCATCTACGGTGGCGTGGAGTCTTTCGGCTCGGGAGACTGGGAGAGGTTTGTTTCTGTGCTGAGGGGTTTGTAGTGATATACACTTCGAACCGAGAGTTCCTCTAAGGGGCACTCTTGAAGATGGTCCTAGCGGGGCCTGCTCAGGTTTGGCTTGGATCGCTTCGAGCTGGCTCAGCGCCGACCGGGCATCCCGGTGCCGGGAATGGCTATGCAGCAGTCTCCCTTGCAAGGCATGCAGCTGGGCCCTTCCGGGCGGCCCATGTTCATGCCGCAGCGATTCCAGCTGAGCCAGCGGGGAGAGATGCCACAGGGTGTGGACTTGAATTTGGACCAATTCAACCTGACGGAAGTGGAGCAGTTTGCTGGTACCCTCCCTGCCTGCAGCGGTGACGCGAAGTCCCTGGAAGCGCGGGTAACATTGGGTCGGGCCTTCTTGGAAAGCCTGCGATCTGGCTTTGGCAAGGACATGGCGAATGACAACAAAGAGCTTTTGAAGGGAATCTTCAACCCTGCACTGGCAGACAGGATGGAGGAGGGGGATCCTTTCGTTCCTCCTGACCCCAACAATTCTTACATCTCCAAGGTCCGGGGCCTTGTGAGCGAAGAGCAGGCACTCTTGAAGAAGCGGAAAGGCGCCTTCTGTGACCGCTCCTTTGCTCCCGGAAGCTGTGGGCCTGAGTTCCCACGGTCCTGGACTTCCCGGTTCACCATGGAGAACGGCGTGTCCCCTGCGGTGATGATGAAGCTGCGGTCTGCCATGGTCCAGCTGCAGGTGGACGCCACCTTCCAGCAGACACTTCTCAACGATGTCGGACGCTTAGCCTCCCCGCCGTTGGTGGAGCCGGTCGCAGATTTTTCCGTCCCTGCCCAGTGACGGTCCCCAGCCAGCATAGCCAGCGCAAAAGCTGCTAAGGTCTTGCCGGTTGCAGCCCCTGAGTTCAACAAGGCCACCGAGGATGGGGTCGTCTTCCGCATCTACCGGATCGGTAGCCTGGAGGTCCGAACAATCCAGGAGCCCGGAAGCTCTGAGCCCCTCGGACCTGCCAGGAGTCTTAGGCGATAACTGGCGCTAACACGAGGAGCCACAAAAGAAGTCCGAGTAGTTCAGTGTAGTTCATGCCAGCCGCAGATGCGAGCTTGCTGCTTCCGGTGCCGAAGTTGAGGTCCGTGGCCGTGGTTTTCTCCACCCGTGCACCGAGCTGGGGACATGCACAGCGGAAGGCCGTGAAAGAGGCGCAAGTCAGCACGAACTGCATGCAGTGACGGGACAACCTGCTGGCGCCATGCGACGCCTTAGCACTTCGAACAGCTGGCTGTGAGTTTGCACGTGCATGTCCAGTCAGTAGACCTCGCAGGCGCACGGGCCAGAAAAGGTGGTGCGCGGCCGCCTTTATCTCGAGGCCGCGCTTGGAGCTTCAGGGTTTGGGCCTGGCGTGCTCTCGGGTGCAGTGGAAGGGTCCTCCCTCATGCGGCGCTGGCTAAACCGCGATCTGAGCCCTGCAAAACCCTGAAAGTTTGTTCTAATATCATGTCCAACCAAACCATTTTGGGAGTGCCCGACGGTTTCCGCAAACCTCCAGGGTTCCAGGAGTACTGGTGTTCAGGAGGCTGTCAGTCAGTCCGTAAGGCGTGACTGAAACGCTTGTAGAGACAAAGCGCAACCAGCGTTTGAGCGCAAGGCCTTGGATGCCGAGTCAGCTAGACGACTCGACATGCGCTGGTCTAGCAAGAGGCCTGTGTCTGCATGGTCCAAGGAGCATTGCAGTTTCTGCCTCAAAACAAACAGCATGAGCCTGAAACCAATGCCTGCGCGAGTGTGCGAGTCGAAACCGGGACACTGGGGTTTGTTTTTCGGTTGCCACCGTGGACCCTGTGTTGTGCTGATAACTCTAAACACCTTCGTCCTGCTGCTCGAGGAAGTTGACAGCAAAGTAAAGGGGTTTCGGTCCTAAGATGGACTGATACAATCCTCGGAACGTTCGCCCACACTCTTTGAAGTGTGGAAGGTCGGACTACTGTCACTATTATGTCGTGCTGGAGACCGAAGGCAACAACACCATAGTGACGGAGAAGCTGGCCGATGGAAGTGCCATTGCTTGACTCGTGTGGCTGTCGGATAGACAGGGGATCCTTATCAGCGAACCTTGTGGACACCTTGGGCTCTCTGGGGAAGCCGAGGTGAGAATGCCTCATACCTAAGCCCCCCCAGGTAGCGACTACTAAACCCTACCAGGAACCTCGCCAAGGTAAGTCCGAGAGTGAGTGCTGAAACCCTAATTTGACAGAGGCTTCCGAGTATTCTCAGGTACGCTGATGTTCATGAACCCGGATGGTCTCGAGGATCGCAACTCGATGGCCAAACTCCTGTCGACATCAGCACCTTATCAGCACAGAGTCGTTATGGTTTCGGGAAAGTTTAGGGTTTAGGAGGGGTTTACAGGAGAGCTCCAATGAAGCCTGTGTAAAAGTGGGCTTATTGTTTAAGCATTCGCGGCCAGGCCCTGCTGTTTAGGGTGTTGGCACACGATCCAAGCCCATGCTGAAAAAGGATTCGCGGCCATGCTTTGAGCCAGAGCCTGCTCTTGGTCCAAGGAAGACTGCAGGGAGATGAACGTTGACGTGGCCAGGATCAGGCAGTTGCAGAAGCTTGCCTGCAACCGACTGCACCCGAAGCTCTGAAATGTGTAGGACAGGGCTCTGAAGCAATTTAAACACAATTTAGAAATAGTTTCTATGATAGTCAGTCCGGACAGCTCTACATGGCCCCTTTGTGATGGCATTTACCTTAGCGATTGGCTCCGATGGCTTCTGTCCTACTAGTCGAGTCTTGTGCGAAGTTTGTCATCTCGACGTAGAGAGCTCTAGGACTCTAGGAAGCGAGCCATCGACCGAATCACTCAGGATTACCAGCAATCGAAAGCTGCCGGAGGTGGGTGCTGCGAGAGTCTATTGAACAGTAGAACGAATTGGTATCATGATCCTTCTTGGCTCTGCTTCTTGTTCATCCTCGTCAGTTTTGCTCCGCATGCGCAGGGCGCGTGCCCATCCATGCGAAAGCACTATGCTCGCTCAGTTTTCGCGTTGGTGAAGCAGAAGGCACACGGGCCCTCTGCTGCTGCCTGCACAGTTTCGTTTCGTACATTTGCGGCTGCACCATTTTGCATCGCATCCTGCCTTGTTGCACCTGGGACAACTCTGATGAGGCTGATGTGCCGAAGCAATTTTCTCTCACAGCTCAGTGAAGTTGTAGCGTAGAGCAGTTGCGATGCCCGCAAGTAAGAGAACAGACAGCCCGGCGCCAAAAGCCACTCCGGGCAAAACTGTCCAGACCGAGTCCTCATCGCCGCCAGGGAAAGTCGTCCGCAAGCAGACGCGTCCCATCGGCGAGTTCTATGGCAACATTGGCACAGGCTTTTGGACCTTCTTTATTCCGGCTGCAATCTACTACTTTTATGGGATCATGGTGATGCATGCCGGACGACTTGTGATTCCAAGCCCTAGCTTCTGGTATGACCTCGTCTATGCCCTTCCAGACGGCCTTTCGATCAAGCCGTGCTGGGGGCCGACAGTAGTGTCCTTGACCTGGGTCTGCTGCCAAGCTCTCGGAGAAATACTCCTTCCAGGGAAGATGAAAGAGGGTGTGATGCTCAAGAATGGGCGCAAGTTGATCTACCCGATGAACGGTCTGTTGTGCTTCTTCCTGAGCCACGTGGGCTTGTACCTGGCATGCTCCTATGAGATCATCCCGCCGTACTACGTCTTTGCAAACATGGGCGCGCTGTTGACGGAGGCTGTGATCACCAGCTATGTCATGGCCTTGTGGTTATACGTCGACTTCGGCATCTTCTGGAGTCGTCACACGGACGATCCAGACTCTCGAGTGCATCTGGCGCCTTGTAGAGAGCTTGGGTCGGAAAGAAGCTGCTGCAAGAGATGGGTGTCTCTCTAAGGAGTTCGAAGAGGATCATGGCGTGTTCCACTTCAAGGACACGACGGCTGAGAGGTTGCCATCGCTGGTCGCTGTTTTGTTTGCCACAAGCCTTGCGATTCCTGGAGCACCTATGTAGCGAGTTCTAACTACAACACTATTCATGCAGAAGCCAAAATAACTCTAACTACAAAGTGAGATGCCGAAGACCTGAACCGCTCAGATCGCTTTTGCAGGACTTCTTCAATGACTTCTTTATGGGCGTCGTCCGCAACCCGCGCATGTTTCATGGTATCCTCAAGGTCCCGTTTGACCTGAAACGATTCTGGAATGCCCGCCCCGGTCTCACCGGATGGGTGATCTTGAACATCTCCTATCTGGCCGCTCTGTCCAATCCACAAGCCGTTTTTTGCTTTGACTGGTGACGTTTGGCAGCCGTTTTTGCAGATTCCCCCGCCGTCTTTCGCATGAGGCCAGCATGTACTACAACTGCAAGCTGCCGACGGCATACGGGGCCAGCGACTCCTTGTTCTTTGGAGACCACGAGGCGCGCCCTGAAGAAGAGTCGAATTTTCTGGTTCTCTCTTGTGGTGTGGCTTCGTGTACCTGTGCGACAGCAGTCACTAGTGTGGATTGCGAGCCCGAAATGGGAGAGGAGAGGCTTGAAGCTGTGAGGGCAGTTAGAGGAACGCACGAGCCAGCTCGAAACCCTGCTCTTGCTGCGCAGGTCAAGTCAGCACAGATCCAGGCTATCTTCAAAGGGAAGAGCCCTGACTCTTTCTGCGATGAGACAGGCCGAAATTCCAAGCATTCGACGCTTCCTGGCACCTTGTCTAGGGCCTGAAGAATCTGAACCTGGCTCAGGCTCCCTGGAGAACATTGGCCTTGCGGCGCTTTTCATCACCTTTGCCCACTGGCACCTCGCCGGATCATTGAAAACTCTACATGTAGTGGATTGATCTGTGCATCTCTTGCGCTTGCTGCCGGCTGCTTCCGTCATAAAGCAGGATACCCCCAGCTAGCAGTGTGTTTCAATGGAAAGACTTCATGGACCTACGGACGCGAAATGCAGGTACTATATCTTTGACTACAACCTTGTGGAGCCAGCCTACTTGACCACGACTGACATTCGCCATGACCTCTTCGGCTTCATGTTGACATACGGTGACTGAGCTTCCATTTCTGATTATTGCCATGATGTGCCATGTTTGTCAGAGGTTGAGGCTGCAACTACTGGCTTCCCTTCAGTGATTGCAGGGCTTAAAGTGTTTAGATCCCCAATCGTGGCCAACTTGATCACGCACAATGTGTCAGAAAGTATGTTACAGAAAGAGCACACCCCGAAGTCACTACATCTCTCTCTTCGATATATACGTATATATATATATAGATAGATAGATAGGTAGATATCTGTATCTATATGTTTACGTCCGAAATGGCACACATGTAATCCCAGCCTCAGGTGACTGGGGATTCCTGAGCCGCTTCTACCCTATCTGCTTCATGGGCTTTTTGGCCCAGCAGGGAAGTCAGAACAATGGCTACATCACCAAGAACTACGTGTTTGCGGGCATTGGCGTCTGCATGTACCTGTTCGGAATGGTCCTGTTCCGGGTGACAAACATCGAGAAGCACCTCTTCAGAGATCATATGAACAATGGAGGCCGGCTTCGGGATTAGAAGTTTTTCAGCGTGAATGAGCTCTGAGGTTTCGCTGCACACAAAACCAGGCTGTGCTCGATGCCAGGTTCTGCAGACAAGTACCGCTCGCCATGGAGCACTCGAATCTTTTTCGGCGACAAGAAGCCCGAGTTCATCAAGACGAAGGAAGGCTCGCTGTTGCTAACCTCCGGTTACTGGGGCTTGGCGCGCCACTTCAACTACATCGGCGACCTCACGATGTGCATTGGGTGCTTTGGCTGTCCGTAAGTCCAAGAAAGAAAAACCAGCGGTCGGCCGGCAGGGCAGAACCAGAGACGATTGCATGTGTCCCTACATTGCAATACTGTAAGTTGCGTCTGTGAGGTGGGCCACTGCTTGCTACGATCCGGAGTCGCCTTTCATTTGGCTCCCTATCGCCTACTGCTCCTCGGATGTGAAGAGGCTACCTGAAGGTTCATGGATTAGTAGACTCAGTAGACGTATACCGTATAAGTGCCCCTGTCGGAGTCGCAGTTATTGTAGTTAGCACCTCTACCTACACTTGCTGAGCATGTGGCATTCGGAGGCTAGGCTAGACAGCTAGCCTTGTTGCGAATGGCAGTTGAAACCTCCATGCAATAGAAGTTGAAGCTTGTACCGACACCCAGGTCAAGCTAAACACCCGGGAACTAGACTAACTACACCACCACCCAAATGGCAGGTCGGCACAAGGTGTGTTGGTTTACAAGACTGTTGCTGCTTTGTCGTCCCTTCACGTAGTGCGACAAAGCACGACAAGCCCTTCGCTCCTTGACGTGTGCAGTACAGGAAGCCTGCACGCTGCTTTTGTGAAGCCTGTCGGACTTTGTCATCTCCGTAGGCGAATGAGTGAGGGCACCCAAGAATCCCGACCTCCTGGGTCTGGCGGAACAGAACCCAGAAAGACACGTCCAAACTCTCAGCCCAATTCCTAATGAGGCATCTACTTCTGGCTCATGGACTGCCACCGATGCTGGCGAGATGAGGTGCGCTGCTCGAAGAAGTACGGCCCCGACTGGGAGCGCTACAGGAGCGGAGGCTTTTGCGGTTGCAGGTTTGATGCGAAGGAAGGCAGCGCCTCTCTACTTGTAGAAGGCTCAAGCAAGCTCCTGTGCTTCTGTTTGAGAGAAGTAGTGGTTCTGTTTTGGAAGTAGTTATCAACAAAACGCTCGCATGGAGTTCTCCCTCTCATCACACCATGTAAATGTGCATGCCGCCAGAACTATGACCCTGACTTGCTACACGTTGCCAGCACGGAATAGCAATGCTGGTAAGCCCATGCTGCTCTCCCAGAGAGATGTTAGAGCACATGTATGTCTCACTATGCCGAGAGAAAGAGAACCCCATTCAGTCTCAAATTCATGGGTCTATCAATACAGGTATGTCGAGCGTCTGTCATCGCAAGCAGCAGAGCGACATAGCAAGACATTTGCTCGGTCCATGAATCTGTTCGTTGCCTCCTGCAAGCAGAAACGATCAAGAGCGCATCTCCCACGCTCAAGTTGCCACCCCCCAGCTCATCCCGCATGCGAACAGACCAAAGGTAGATACTTCAGCACGCCAACGCGGCAGGACAACACGACTTCCCATGATTTCTAGCCATTAAGCAATTGCTGCTGCCAGAATGTCACGAAGCCCAGAAATTGCTAGCATTCGTTCGTTTCTATGATAAGGCTGCTTTGCCCTCTTCACCTCTTCTCTTACATAAGCGGCAAGCACTGTAAGGCAGTTCTACTCAGTGCTTCAGGTATCAGATGTTGCTTGAAATGCCAGGACAAAGCTTTTTCTCCTCTATTCCGTTTAACTTCTCTTAGGAGGACATAGGGGCGCTGAGCTCTTGGGAGCCATGATGACAGAAGGTAGACCGTGGAAATCAGAACCCCAAACAACACAGAGAGCACACTACATGCAACGACCCACGAAGCTTGAGAAAATCTCTTGGCCCATCCTTGGGCCCCGGGAAAATCCCCACTTATGAACACAAGAGTTACCCCAAAACTATGTAATCAATGCGATCTGAAACCGAGTTACCCCTCCACCAGAATCATTGTTTTCATATTTTGCCGTAGTCGTTTGGGTGCAGAGAGGGGGGAGGAAAAAGTACGAGAAGCATGAACGGAACTTTTGAACTGATCATGGAAAAGCGAGGCAGTAGGAATATGCGGAATAACTATAACAGGATCTGAAAATTGTGAGACATGTGTCACATGATATCACGAGAGAGGGACAGCGCCAACCAAGCCAGCAAGCAGCCTGAGGCCTCCTGTTGAGCAAGGTTCAGCCGACCTCCTTTAAAAATCTCAAACATCCCCGAACTTCAGCAGAGACACCGAGAACAGTGTTCAAGACAAGCGAGGGAGACCGTTTGGAGTTGGATTGGTCTGATTCCTTCTCTGCGGGCACGTGCAGTAGACTTTGTGCAAGTTGGAAGATTAGCTGTGCTGCAAACGCAGGAAGGCTGTGCCGTACTACATCTTCCCTGGCATCTGGTAAATGAGACTGCTGAGCGAGCCTGGTCCTTTGAATTTTGGCGTGAGCAACGGTGGCCATAAGGTGCTGCAGTGTAGATCACAGGCCGCTGTACAACAGCAACAGCAAAATGCAATATGCAATTGGATCATGAGTGATCAACCTCTCGGGCACAAAAAGGGCCGCCTTGAGAGAACGGCAGTTGCGGCTGAGCTGTCCTCGTGATGAACCGGTCAATATGACATTCAAGGTCGTTGAAGTGTAAGCATAGATATGTCCTCTACACGTACAGATTATGCATGTTCGCCATACAGGTTGTGTTATACGTGAAGTTGCTTCGATGATCTGCACTCACCGTAAGCTCCATGTCTCTGATTATATGTATAAGCACCCGCAGTAATTGCAGACTTGAACCTGCAGGCTCCGCCCAAGGAGAAGGCTGGATGCTGGATTTTGGCTTGTTCTCTAGCGCGATTTCACCGGCGATTTCACCGGATAGTGGTATTTAGTATTATGACAAAGCTGAGTTGCAACATGTCATGTTGGTCATTGCAATGACAGCCGTGGTAAATAAACA
Organism: Symbiodinium necroappetens; assembly: GCA_905231915.1. Taxonomy (NCBI): domain Eukaryota; class Dinophyceae; order Suessiales; family Symbiodiniaceae; genus Symbiodinium; species Symbiodinium necroappetens. Next base: position 8,297 of record CAJNJA010071085.1, on the reverse strand, counting down.
CCACGGTCAGCATACTCCTTGTTGATGCTTCACCTCAAAAGTAGCAGCCGTGCGAATGCCAGCAGCAGAATTGCTCAAATTTGTGACAGCGATCGTTAGCATGAATGAAGCCTTGAACCCCCAGGGCTCTAAACAACCAAACAAAGGCCTCTAAACCTCAACCGTCTGTGGCCGCGCCATTAGCCCTGCCTCCCCTGTTGAGCACTGTGAACTGCCCTGTCACCCTGGCAAGGAATCGGATGTCATTCGACCTGACATCTGCTGCAGAAACCACAGCTCAACCTTGTATGTACACTGAAGCCTTGTCATTATCATGCCTTATCTAAAGCCCTACCCCCCTACAGCCCTCGATAAAAGCCCACAATTCCAACCCGGATGACCCCAAACCAGGCCAAGTGGACGAAGTCCGGAGCTGAGCGAAGGCTTCTTCGCAGCAAGGAGTTGAGAGGTGGTTCTGATTCAGGTTACTCCTGGATCATCACGGCGCTAAGAGTAGTTCGTGGTTTTTACAAGGGCTGTCGGGTTCTGAGAGGGTGGGAGAGGGCTTTGCCAAGCTTTGTGCTCGGAGCTCTCCATTCGGTCCCTAGCAGATGCAGTAGCAGGATGGATGCAAAAAAGGGTTCACTGCGGAGGCCTGTTGTCAGCAAAAAACCAGCAAAACACAGGCATTGTAGGGTTTTGGTTGTAGGCTTTGGTGGGCGTTTGTTTTTGAGTCCGTGCTTTTTGGGGGTTGAGGGTCCTTGGAGCTGGTGTCAGAGGGCTCAGGGCTCTGAGCCTTGGCGGTCAAAAGTCAAAACCCATTCTTTTTCGAGCTTCGTTGTAGAAGATGTGCCGTTGAATCATTTCTGCACATCCGGCTTGCGCTCCATGGAATTTCGCTAAGCACTCGAACCAACCATGAACCCGGCAGCCACACAACGACAAGAATAAGCCGAAATCCTCGTAGGACGAAAAGCTGAAGCCCAGGCCCTACACGAGCAGAAAGTCCGTCAACTCCAAGGAGGACTTGATCTGACCTGCCTTCACATCGATGGGGGATGGACCGGGATAGAGGTTGCTGTTCTGAATGCCCATACTGCAATAGCAGGTGATGATAGCCACTGCAACCGCAGTTTATCTGTCAATCCCATCTGAGGCAAGCAGTAGTTTTGCTTCCGAAGTGGAGCGGTTGAGAGACTGCTTCGGCCCAGAGTCCTGCAGGAGGCTGTGGCGAAGCCGCAACAGGAGACTTGCTAAGAAGACTCAAGGCAGAGACATGACGCGTCGTTTCACGTTGCCCGAGCGGTTTGGGTCACGCGCCTTTGAAGAAATGCTTGGTGCTGCTGTTTGTCACTTTTGAAGGGACCTGAATAACGTCACATCCTGGGGCCTGTTCTGCACAATAAACATGAGTAAGGTCAAGCGGTATGTTTTTGTTTTGCCAGTCTGCTGCAGCAAGACGTTCAATTTTGCATTTCATCGGAACTTTCGACAAGGTCAGTCGCGAGACGTATGTGTCGTGTCTGTGCGGGCTTGCTTCTTTGTAGGGGCCTTCGCGAAGGGCAGCAGGTTGTGCTTTACCGAAAGTTGCCACCCAGCCAAAGACGACATGTCAGAGTGTCGAAGAAAGCTCCAGACCATGATGCCTCTGCAGGTGTCAAGACAAGATGAGCTACCCGGTACCCGCCAGCTCGAGCGGGCCGCTGGTGCCCCTCAGCCAGCTGATCGTCAGAAAGTTAATGCTGGCCCAACAGCCGCCGCGTGCCAGGGTTCACGACATGTGCGAAGGCGAACAATATTGCTAGCTATCTTCAATCGCCACAGGCATACTATGGACGGAGCACGAACACAAGGAGGGCAAGAAGGGCATGGCATGCGACACAAGTTAAACAGTTAAACTGCCTAAAACGTAACTTGCTGTTGATGGAGTTGAAGCTAGCCAAGAACATGTTGCGAACCTGGTACAGTTCCACAGTGTCTTCTTTGGGCAATCGCTGCCCATGCTGTGAAAGCGCTAATTACCTACCCTTCTTCAACAGTGCAACCAGATTCTAGTTCTTCCTAGCCGCGGCTGTGGAGAAAAGCATTTGTCACTTCCTCATGGCACCGGCACGCATTGGTCGCGTGTTCTTGCCTACATCAAGGGTTGCTGGGGCCACTCGCCAATTCAGTACCAACTGCGGCAGTGCTGCATGGCTGCAGGAGCAGTGGAGAACAACAGTCGCATGGTGCTGTGCTGCACGACCTTTGCAGCCTGACTAGATCCCATAATTAGTGAAATTCAAACATCGTTGTCCTGCAAAAAGGGTTCCTGCTGCCAGTTTGCGGCAGCAAGGCGAGAAGGAAGGCAATATCTCGCTATCACATATCATGGTTCTGTTAGTCGGGATTGCCTAGCAATGCTTTTGCCGCATATTTTCGACATTATCATGTGGTTCTTGCCTCTACATCGGAATCGATTTCGCCATCTGTGGCCATGGGCGGCTGTTGTGCAAAGACATGGCGGCCATGGCATTTTCATTCAACAGCATGAGTGATGGGACGCTGCTTGGCTCGACGAAGCATGACCCTGAAACAAACGCGAGAGTCCAGTCAGCGCAGGGAGCCTGGACCATCCTAAACCTAGGCAGAGTGGGAGAGTCCGCAGCCAGAGCCCTAAGTCTCAAAGCAGCGTCCCGGCTCTTCAAGGTCCCAGGGAGAGGGAGGTTTGGCATCCTACGGATAAGACAAGTAAGTTAACGGCTGCATAAGCATTGGCAACACCAGCAGGGACAGTAGTACTTGTAGTAGTGGTAACAATGTGTACGGTAGTTCGTGTCAGAAACAATAGTAATTCTAATCGTGATAGTCGTAGTAAAGGTAAGAGCGCAAGAAGACATAGTAAGAATGGCAACACATGCTATACTATCGATGCTGCTATACATGAAAACAGTGGAATAACAGCACAATGTAACGATATACTGATATACTGACAGCAGCAATAGTGGGTAGCAATAATAGCAAAACTGGCCCCAACTGAGATCATAACCAGCAGAGAAGAGCTCAGGCTGGATACCTCGCGCGGCGAAAACTCCTTATTGGATCGGATCGATGAGTTGGAAACCTACAACAAGTTCCTCGTCTGGGCAGTTGTAGCCCTACATCGCGAAATCAGAGCTAGTCGTAGAGTCTCGACGATGAATGGGCTTTGCCTGTTCTTTGGGACGGATGGGGCCAGTTCTGATTCCTGTGTAATGCTGACTGTGGAAGCGTTCGGCGAGATGCCAGATACCAGTCCTGAACCCCTAGGCAGGGCTTGAGAGGCAGTGCGGGCGATTGACTGAATCGTTTGTTGTCCGTTTAGAAAGAGGTGTCACCATCCACAAGAGGCGGTTCAAGCCTAGTGCACTCTTGACCAGTCATTTGGCCTTTTTAGGGGATCTCCTGAAAAAGGTTGAACATACAGCAGGAAGGAGCGCACCCTCATCTTTGTGGAGGCTATTGGCGTAGCATACAACAGCTACGGCGTACCCTTGCCGTTCGCGCAAAAAATACGTACCTACCAGTCCCCAAAACTGCATGCGAGCTTGTGCCGCAAGAATCCGTTTAATCTTGTGGGCTGTTGCGGAGAAGCTTGGCTCCTGCCAGCCAAGGCAGATGAATCGGCTGGGGGAGGTGCGGCTTCTGCAACTTCGCCACGCCAAGGACCAGCTGCTGCAGAAGAGGCTTCCGGTATGCAAACGTGACTCTTAGACGATGCGCTGTGAAGTTTCAGAAGGGAGACGGGGGGGCAGGGAAAGAAAGAGATGCGAGCATATCAATGCCTATGTTGCGAGCCTGTAGAGCAGCTGTTTCCGGATGCGACAACAGTTTGATAAACTCAGGCGGAGAGCAGCAAGCGACGAGGCCAAGTCTGTTGATGAATCAGTTAATCGTGCAGCTGCAACTCTTGACCCTATACCCTAAAGCCGATCAAGCTTTTGCCATGTGGGATGCCGAGAAGCTGATTTTCAAAGGCAAAATGCACCCTGCCGGTTTCCTGTAGGGGCATCTCTAGAAGCGGTTGCTTGCAAAGTTCTTCCCACCCAGAAGCTGACTAATTAGTCATAATTAGTGATGTGATGTGTGAGATGGCTGCAGGTTTATGATTGGTTTTTCTATGTCTGTACGTTGTTGCTTAAAACCGCTCATGCTTGGCATGGCCATGTTCTTATGGTGAACTGTCACAAGCACCATGAACCAAGATAGGGTCTCATTGCCTTTTCTCCGTTGCGGTGCCAGACTCCCCGCCGAAGCCGGTTCACCGGCTCTCCAGGTGAGTGTGGTCGACTTCTCCTGTCGGACACCCTCCGCTAGCTCCACGGCCCCGGCACCAGCACAGGCCTTCTTGTTGGGAGTGTATGTGGGACGGAGGACTAGAAATTGGGGTTGTGTAGTTGGGCTGCATCTGTGCATGGCGAGTCAAGGGCTTGCAGGTTTCTGCATGAATTCCCAGAGATTCTGCTCATGATCAGAAACTAGGATTCGGGGTTCCAGCAACCCATTATTGTTTGTTGCCGCATGCCACTATTTCATTGTTGTTCTGCCTATTGCTGTGATGACGATGATTTTTCCTACTGCCACGGCTACGGCAACGGCTCCTGCTGATAAATGCTCCTGCTGCTGCTGCTGCTGCTACTATTGCTACTACTGCTACGACGACGACTACCGTACTGCTGCTGCAAAACCCCCTCTACTTCGAATAAGACAAGTACGATACAGACAGCTGATGACCAGTCACAAGTCAGGTCTGCTCTCCAAGCAAGACTTCCGAAAGGCGGGCGGATCCATGTCTCAACCAATACCAGACCAGATGGAGACATGGAAAATCCACAAACCCTAATAAGACCCTAAGCTGTCAGATGCTTCTGATAGGTGCAAGACACGTTGAAGACTAGGAACGCCCTAGATGGCTAGTCTTTCGTGTTTATAACCGTCGATATCGATCTAATGCGGTGAGAGTGCCGTTTATCCGTTGTATCCCTCAGAAGTTAATGCGTGCACGACACGACTGCGGAAACACCCATGCATGTTCACCACTTGCATCGTGATGCAGCAGTGGTAGCGGTAGTGGTAGTGGTGGTGGAAGTAGTAAGTAGTAGTAGTCGTCGTCGTCGTCGCGGTCGTGGTCGTGGTCGTGGTGGTGCCGGTAGCAGCGGGATGTGTATAGGAGGTGTGGCGAATGGTAGCGGTAGCGGTAGTGACTAGTGGTGCTAGAGCTACATGTACTAGTAGAAAGAGGGACCTGTGACGTTTCTCCTTCCCATCATTATTGCCCGACGCCGGGGTTCGACGATTGACCAGTGGGAGTTGCAGGTGCATAGAATGTTGTCGACTTTTCCAATCACTTACTGTTTACGGAGATGGTTTGAGGAAAAGGGTGCTTTGGTTTGGATTTCTCCCGACGTGCCGGCTCTTCTTCTCGAAAACCCCACACCTCTCCATTGCAGCTGCAGTACCATTCAAGGATGGTGTGCGCTCTCGAGCTTTCTCGGTAGTGATCAGGCAGCCATGGGCGGCAGCGTGCAACCAAGGAATCAGCCACAGAAGCAACAGCTGCGTCGTCAAAAGCAGCTGCCTCTAAACTTTAAACACTTTGACTGGTTAAGGACTGTGAGGTGTCGTCCAGCATAAGCAGCATAAGAGCCCACAGCAGTTCCCTGGTCCCCCTGAGCCTGTTTTCCACAGGCTCCTGGTGTGAGTGAGGAAGAGTCCGTTTTTGTGGCTGTTGCGGACAGGTCAGGCGAAAGCCTGGACACGAGGACAACGGCCACGATCCTGGCAAAGAACCGCGAGCTTCAGCGGGTTTCCTCTGCGCTGGCTGCGAAGGCGGGGCTGCTCATCTGCGGGGTTTCGGGCAGTAGCGATAACACTGGTGACGCTCACGCGATTGCACAAGTCCTGACGCAAAAAATGATGACACTGGACATGCGCGTGAACAAGGTTACTGGTCTAGAAATGTCGTAGTCCAGTAACAGTCATAGTAAGAATGCGACAGTCATAATACCAGCACCGTGCCACATCCCACACCATCACAACAGCAAAGACCATGCTACACCAAGCGCGTGCCCAGGTCCTCATACTGACGCAAGAGCGTGGATGAACTAACTCACAAAGACATACCCATGCTACTAAAACCAGTGTGCAGAAGTCTGACAACGATCTCCAAATGGCGAGACTACGAAAGTACTCAGCTGCTTGTGGGGCCGAAGGCACACGAGGCTGAGATCTACAAGCAAGAGTTGGCCATGACACGGCAGGTGGGGCAGGAGTGGTGCTTGGCTGTTGCAAGTAGTGTAGGCTGCTAGTGGGACACGCACAGGAATTCAGGTCGCACAACACCTCAAGTATGCACCGTCGCATGCTGCTCATGATGCGAGAGGCAGTAGTTAGTTCCGCTTCGCGGTCTGCGGGCTTGATTGTTGCGACGAAGAACCTGCAGGAAAAGAGGCATTCTGCTCCTCCAAAGTTGCGACAGGACTTCATGCACGCATGCTGGGCACGGTGCAAGTCAGTCCAGTCGACAGCTTTTACCGCAAGTACTCAGAAGCAGGGCAGGGCACAGTCTCACTCACAGAGATGGCGAGAGTGGCAGTCAACGACTCGTGACCGCTTGACACTAGATTGGCTAATGTGATTTTCCGATACCGCTATTAGAACATGCAGACAGCACTACTTGCAGAGGAGACGGCGAAGGGGAAGACACCTTCTAAACTTACGAGGCGATGTTTCTGTTGTCAGATGTCTAGGCTCTGCTAAGTATCGCACCTTCATGAATAGGACATGTTTAGGCAAGCTTTTGACTGGATGCTTGCGATTGGTTCAACTTAAAGTGCAGCTCGCAGACTCCGGGCGGCTTGGAACTTAGTTCGGTTCTTTTCCATGCTCTCTAGTCGCGGTTAGCCCATGTTGTTCCTCGACATCTGCCAGGGATCCCGTTCTCGTACAGCCCTGCAGAGCTGAGGAGGAGAGTCGCCGATGTGGGCACCCTTGTGTAGTCGTTGCTGCTTCGCCTGTAGGATCTGTCGAAGGAAGCTGGCGCCACCTTACGAGGTGCGGCGCAAGTCCTGGTGAGGATCCCAGCTTGCTGCGCTGTAGCCGCATTGCAGCTTACCCCGCTTCCTTAGCAAGAGTCTTCCGAGGCTCCGTTCACAGTTGTTCACATGACATGTCGTATCGCATGTGTGAGCATGTTGCCCAGGCGCACGGCGCAGATGAGACGCTGCGCACCCATTTAGTCGACGCCCAGTTTCGAGGCAGGTAGCACAGTTCCGGTGTGGCTCCGTTTCTCTGCACAAACCTTGCATAGGGATCGATGGGAATTCAACACGCAGGCCTTCAAAAGGGTGCAAGCATAAGCATTATACACGGATGTCATAGGATAACCCGACCTTCAGGTGCTTCATTACCAGGGTATGCATATGGAACAGTCCTATGTTACAGGTCTTCCACATCTGCTTTTTGGGAGCCTGCATTGGCCAGTATCAAAGGGTGCTATTTCTGTAGGTTCAGTAGCATCAGTAGCCATGAGAAAGCACGTAAGATGAGGTGGGAGTACAGAGTCAGAGCTCGCGTCTAGTCATCCGCACAGACTTATTATATGATACCAAGCACGAAATACCAGCGCAAACCCCAATCTCGGATCAGCTTGCCTTCGGCCCCGAACCCTTCCAGACCAAGAAAACCGCTGTGCACGTGCGAACCTACCAACCTCGCCTGGAGTAACGAGCTGCGAGAGTCCAAACCCTCTATGAGACCAGGGTGCCTGCTATACCTCTTCAGGCAGCTTCTCAATGTGGTAGCAGCTAGCACACGTCGAGCTCAGACACCTCGCCCGGACTGCCCAAACCGTGAGAGTCGAAGACCTCTCAAAAAAATCCAATATAATATGATCTAATATAGCATGATATGTACAATACCATATGGAAACCTAACATAAATCTAATTTAATGGCTGCCGCCAGTGCCGCCGACCCCCAGGGGATCAGGAACTCGCCGAACCGAGGGCCTATCGCTGCAGAACACTGGAGGAGAGCGCAAGGCAGGAGAGAGAAGAGTCGACAGTGAAGTATATGTTTTAATGGCTAGCGCCAGGGCCGCCAAGTGAGGACTGCTACGCAGTGCGCATCTTGTCAGGTGGCAGGAGGACAATAGAGCCGGAGAGGCAGACTACGTAGGATCACCCGACGAAATTGAGTGACAGCAGATGAACTTGCATTGCCGTACAGCAGACGACCTTGACACATATAACAGTGTTACCGTCGTCGTCTTACTAAGGAATTACAAGCAAATGGTGGTATG
>CAJNJA010071074.1:0-22176 GCA_905231915.1 Symbiodinium necroappetens | reverse complement strand
GACTCCCTGGAGTGCCCAACCCCAGAAACTACGGTGAGACTCCCTGGAGTCCCCAACCCCAGAAACTACGGTGAGACTCCCTGGAGTGCCCAACCCTAAAGACTACCGTGAGACTCCCTGGAGTGCCCAACCCTTGAAGACTACCGTGAGACTGTGCCCAACCCGCGAAACTACGGTGAGACTCCTTGGAGTGCCCAACCCCAAAAACTACCGTGAGACTCCCTGCAGTGCCCAACCCCACAGACTACGGTGAGACTCCCTGGAGTGCCAACCCTAAAGACTGCCGACAAACTCCCTGCCCAACCCCAGAGACTACCGTGAGACTCCTTGGAGTGCCCAACCCCAGAAACTACCCGGGGACCTCACGACCTTACACGTGTTTTGGTACGTGTACGGGGACCGCACGTCCATAACGCCAGTCAGCGGCATAACGCATGGATCGTCGACTGACCCGAACCGAACACTCTTGTGTTGTTACGTGTACGGAGACCCCACGACCGTAATGCCAGTCAGTAGTGTGACCCCATGGATCGTCGAATGACATCGAATGACCTGGTTTGAACTCTCCTGTTTTGCTGTGTGTACGGGGACCCAAGTCCGTAACGCCAGTCACTGGTGTGACCCATGGATCGTCCACCGACCTGAGTAGAACTCATGTTTTGTCACGTGTACGGGGACCCCACGTCCGTATCGCCAGTCGGTGGTGTGACCCCATGGGTCGTCGAATGACGTGAATCCAACGCTTGTGTTTTGTTACGTGACCGGGGACCCCACGACCGTAACGCCAGACAATGGTGTGGCCCCCCAAATGCATTGTCTGTTGGATGGGGATGTTCGAAGTAAAATAATAAAAAGTACTTTCCGAGTTATTTTTGGGGGTCCCGCCGTTTAATATTATGGGGAAAGATTAGTTATACGATACTACAGTACATTATACTATACTTATACTATACCATAACATACCATGCGATACGATACTATACCATACCATACTATACTATACCATACGATACCGTACTTTACTATACTGTTCTATACCATATGGTACTATACTATCCTATCCTATCCTATCCTATCCTATCCTATAACATACTATGCTATACTATACAATACTATGCTGTTCTATGCCATAATGTTACTAGACTAGACTAGACTATACTATATCATGTTAGGGTTTGGGGTTCGTTTCGGTTTTTGTTTTCTTCCTTGGTTTAGGGTTTAAGGTCGCTCCAAACCCGGAACTTCTGAGTCCTAGAAGCAGAATCCTTTCTGACTCCGCCAATACCGAAGATCCGAATTTGCTACTGTAGACGCTTGGATAATTAGCAACACTATTCTTCCTTAGGGCTCCGTAATACATTCACAATGACTGGCATAAAGCTCTGCACAGTTATGTATTGGGGTTTAGCCGAAATGTCAGTGCTATTACCCGTAACTTACGAAACCCATGCCCTTTCGGTGCTTAAAGTGACATATGTCCCGGCTCTTCGTCGTCATCTGCTTCCTTTTCCTCTTCTTAGAAGCAAAGTGTCAAGTGGCTTCATTGGGTTCAAAGAGTGCTTTTGGTTTGCCTGAGCTAGGCTAGGCTTTACATTGAGTTTTGGTGTTGTACAGAGATCCTGCGGAATAGTTGGCAGTATAGTTGTAATGTACTTGCGGGAATTCTGCTCCGCAAACCTATTTACTGCCGAAAATGCGTAGCCCCCTCAAAAGTCCTGAGTATGCGTCATCTGTTCTGCCCCGAGGCTGTCGTAAGTTCAGTTCATGGGCAGTCAGCTGTGGTTGTGCACATTAAAGTCTAGCGTGGGGTATGGACGGTATGGTTTCAATCATGAATAGTAACAATCCATTGCAGTCCAGCGAGATGCATAGCAAAATCACACCCAATGCCCTCTTCCAATTGCTAACGTGCCCATGTTTACAATATGGGGTGTGTAAATATATATACACACACATACATACATACCTACATACATACATACGTACCTACATACATACGTACGTACGTACGTACGTACATACACACATACATACATACGTGCATGTGCGTGTAAAAATTTGTGTATGTATATGTATATATATATATAGAGACACGCATGCAGAGACATGTATACATGTTGTGGGCACGAACATGTGTCTATATATATATATATACATATATACACACATAGTTAGGTCGTGTATAGATGTACAGATGTGTACATCTACGCAAGTGTAAGTAGGCATATCCGTCTATTTGCACGCACAAGCCCATACATTACATACGTACACACATACACACATACACACATGCATACATGAATACATGCATGCATGCATACATCCATCCATACATTCATTCTTTCTTTCCTTCATGCATTCATTCACACATTCATTCATTCATTCATTCATTCCATTCATTCATTCCATTCATTCATTCCATTCATTCCATTCATTCATTCATTCATTCATTCATTAATTCGTACATGCACATGGGTCTTCACTGGTACAGCCTTCGCCCGCACAGGTCAATGCCGGAGGATGGTTTGAGACAGGTGGGGTTCCGAGATCTGGGTTCAGTGACAAAGGGGGGTTCAGAAATTGCAGGACCCCTTTTCCCCCCTCCCCAAATTCGGGCTCCAAAACTCCGAAAGCTATGGTTTAGAGTTTAGGAGTTAGGCTTTTAGGATATAGATCAGATCCAAAGACACGATGCCCGCAAGAAATTTCCTCTTCAAAGGTCACCGGATTTTGGGAAGCATGGTTCCATGAGATGATTCAATCTGAAATTCGAAGGACGTCGAGGGTGTCCTTTATAGACTGGTAGTGGAAGATTCTCCAGTAAGCCTCTTCAGTTTCCAGATGGCTTCAAGACATCAAACTGCTGAAAGGCAGTCTGACATTGAAGAGAACTGTTGAATTTCTATAGACCCGAAACAGTCGGAGTAACTAAGTTCGTTATTACCGGGCCCGATTAGGAGGGCCCATGCCGCAATTCCCAAGCATGCAGTTTCCAGCCTCACAAGCGTAGACAATGTTATCCTTGGGAGTGAAGCTTGTTGTGGGTAGCTCCGCTGCTTACGAATGTGTGGGTGTGGGTGTGTTGATTTTTTACATAGCATATATGCAGATATCTTCGTCGTGAAGACGAAGTTGTCGATGATGATGGTGAGGATTGTGATGACATGATAGCCATAGCAATGTCGGTGTTGTTGATGGGTGCGTGCTGGTATTTTCATGCCGCCGAAGCGGACGACTCTACAAGCAGAGCTTTTGAGAGATTTCTCTTGTTGGGCTTCAGCTTCGGCAGCTCTAAAGAACTCAGCTAGATGCCTTGGGATCGGTCCAAGGATGATTTCAGTGAATGCCTAGATCAACGTTAAGCCCTAACTCCTAGGCGCGACTTTGACGCCTCGACTTTTAAGGGCGAAGATTGATTGAATTTGACCTGTACATTAACTGCACCTTTCTGTTTTAAGAACCTCAAGCCCCAAAACGCTCCAATCCCATAAATCTTGCTCCTTGGCTCCAGCAAAGATGCAGCCTCCGTCGCTGACCAAAGCCATGAGATGCGCTTTTCGCTCGGCGCCTCTCCTTCTGACTGCCCTGGTGGCTAAGGCTTTCGGGGCGGAGTCCGCTGCAGATCTTTGGTGGCTTTAGAGCATCTATGAAGCGACTAGGCTTTCTGTAACGGTCCTTTATAAGGGGTCTTTCAGGGCTTTGTAAGGGCGAGCTGAGCCCAAAGCCCGCCTGCGTTCGCCTTTACTCTGCTGGGCTTAGGTTTAGGGGTTCAGGGTTTGGGGTTTAGGGTGTTTGGGAGCTTTTTGTAGGATCGGCTGCATCTTAAGATGACGGCAACACCTCCACCCTACACCCAAAATTATAGTGTGCTGTTGACTATCATTATAGTATAGTTTGCTATAATGTAGGCAGACATGAGATTCTGACAGATCGCACGTGTACTCCCGAAGTCGGCCGCTCTGGAGCGCCGTCAAGAGCCCACTATCAGAAGCAACAGCAGGCCTCTGCTTGTTTTTTAATGCTTCTTCAGGCTCCACACGAAACCGAGGCGTTGCCGGAGCTCTCGCACGACTTGCACGTGCATTTCTTTGCATCACACCGGAGCCCGTTTGTCCCCTGCCCTGAGCGTGCTGGTGGAGGCCGCACACAGCCACAACTAGCTACGATCCAAGCTCCGCCAGTAAGGATCTCGAGTTGCCACGAGGCTTAACCTATGAAGCCCGAAAGCCATTCACCATAAGTCTTGAGTCCTGATCCCCAAGGCCCCGACACGCCAAGCTCAAGGGATGTAGGGTTGAAGAAACGGCATGCCTAGTTCTGTCTCCTGAAGTTTCTGCTATCGGAAGCATCGACGCCTAGGATGGGTCCGACCTTGCGATCCGCACATTTTCGCCGATCAACATCCAGGCAGCGGGCCTCGGGGCGAGGAATGGCAGAGGTGTTGAGAGCCAAGGAGGTTAGTAGAGGCCACCATGGTTTGAATGTTTAGGCCGGTTGCAAGAATCTTATAGGGCTAAGCCTTCGTGTGGACAGGTTCAGACCTCGAGCAGATTTCAGGGATCCGAAGGTGTCAAAGTCTAAAGTACACCGAACAGCTTCTTCAAGCCAGCGCATGCGACAAGGAGGCTTATCAGGCTTCCTCTGTTTGCTGGGCTTCGAGCGTACCTAGACCCTCACATGCGGAATTTTGTCTGCAACAGGTGGATTCTAAACTGACCTCTAAAATAGGAGGTCATGTAGAACATAGGTATTGCGATTTTCTAAATTCAGCATCTAGGCAGGTCTTTCACGTCAAAGCCCAGAAACTGCTAAAATCTCAAAGCGTGAAACGGAACCCCAAAAGGTGTGATGATTCAGGGACGTCCGTGTCTAGGTAGGTTTTTCATCGTTGCATCTTCCTGGGTTGCTGTGTACATATATACTTCTGGTTGATACCTCCCCCTTGCATCAAGGTTACGATGACGACAAGAAGCCGTAGATTGCGGCCCTCAAACAGCGAGGTTTATTCATCCAGCATCGACACTGAGGAATATGATCTAAGTGACCCCTGCGTGCATGGCGTTCCTGCTGTTGATGCGTTGATGCGCCCTTTCAGGTGTTCAAAGTCTGGTTTCTTGTTAAGGGGCATGATGAATGTCACTGTGATAGGGGCTGTTAGAACAGATATCCCGATGAATACATATGCATAAACAACCTAACAGTTAGATAAATAGAAAGATCGAAGAATACATAGACACCGAGTATTCGAGTACACCGGGACGGATAGAGAGATCTATCGATTGACAGACATAAAAAACAGTATGTAGATAAACACTGGGATGAATGCTTTTGGTCGTTTGAAGAAATACATATACATATGTTCACACATATCACACATATTTATCTGTACACATACATAAACATAAACACGAAGAAGCTAGCACATATACAGGCACATATGGCAATGGCACGCTTTCCTTTCTTGCAACGTAAAACATGCTACAAAAGCCCGCTAGAAAGCCTTGTAGCATGCTGTTAGGCCCTTTCGAAAGATCTTCGTATCCCAAGCCTTCAAGTTACGTCGAGCCAAGCTGCTTCAGAGGAGTCTGCCCGCCGGGAGGAGACGAATGTTGCGGCAAACTACACCTGCACCGAGGCTTTCTTCGCCATTTTACGAGAATCCTCGGAGTTTGCTATGAGTAGAAGGGTCTTGTCGTAAATCCATCAGATGTCTCCAAGATCGGGCGACTTTCCAAACTCCAGTAAGTTACAGATAGTAGCAACGCGACAGAACGGTGCTTTCATTTTCTCAGTTGACCAAGAAAGCTTCTCATCAAAGAGTTGGATTGCTTCAGAGCTGAGCTGCGATACCTTGGCAGATGCGAAGCTTGACAGGAGCCCCATGACCCCTCGTTGAAATTCGAAGGTGCATGTTTTTTGGCTGTACCGACATGTTTGTCCTGGACCCTTCGAAGCATCTATTGCGTTTGTTCGTCCTGGAAGTGTCCGGGTTGGGGACGAATGGTGTGCAGGTGTCGACAAGGCTGCCCCTTTCTTACAAACCTTCACCCGGAAAAACCCAAAACCCCGAAGCCCACACCCCTCTACCCCGAAGTGCGAAGCCCAAAAAAACAAGGCCGGAACCCGAAGCTTGAGATCTGAGCGGAGCTCTAGACCCAGATCTCTAGAAGCTCCGAGTGATCTAAGACCACACAGAACCTGCTGCCAACAAAGCCGTACTGTAGCGGTCAAGTCTGCCAGTTTCGATCTCTTTGCATCGGGGGACTCCTGAATGTAATGTCTGCAGCAGGCCTGTGGCATGCTGGGCGGGCTGTGCTTCTCCAACCGGACAAGCACCTTGGTGCCAAGCAACCCTGAACTATCCTGAACCAAACCCCGAAACCTTATTCATAAACTCCTGCAAAAGTCCCAAGCCCTAAACGCTGCCCGTCAAGTACCTGAAATCCATGAGCCTACAAGAGTTTTGCCAGGGTCCTCCACATCGGATAGGCAGAGTCCTGATGTATAAGGCCTAAACCCGTCAAGGCAAGGACCTTCAGAGCTTTGCATGTAGTTTAGAAGGATGAGATTTCTCTATGCATATCCTAGGTGGCAATCTGGGAACCTTTAACACTTCCTTTCTGGTTCCTATAGAGGTACCTATTCATGAATATTTTGCTGGGCCCCAAAGCTACAACCCAGTGTCCCACATGAGGATACTGACATGCCCCCCTTTCTGGCAGCACGTTTTCAGGCGAGCCCTGCGAGCGACGCCGACAGCGCGGAGAACCGGCTTGGGCCTGCGCTTGTGCCCTTCTAGCACGGGATAGAGTTTAAGGTTTCGGGGTTTGGGGTTGTCGGGACACCCTAAAGTTTCGGAATTTGTGGGTGTAGGTTTTTCAGGGACCTGGGGTTTCTGATTTCCGACAGATTTTGGGGTTTAGAGTTTAGGGTTCATAGGGTTTAAGGCGTTAGGGTTTAAAGTGTAGGATGTTGGGGCCTTTCGGAATTGAGGTTTAGGGCTTTCGGGGTGGGACCCCGGCTGGTGAGGTTTCGGGTTTCCGACTTTCTCGGGGTGGTGTTTTGGAGTTTAGGATTTGACGTGAGCTCCCGGAAGGCCTGAATCCCCAAGCGCAGAGCCAAACCCCACGCCCGACAACGTTCTAAACCCGCAGATCCTGAATTCAAGGGCAAAGCCCTGTGAGCACAGAAAGCATTACCCGCAACCTCAAAATTACAAAGGAACCAAGCAGCAAAAGCAAGCAACGCACGGACCACCACCGCCGCCGCCGGCAGCAGCAGCAACGGCAACAACAGACCCGCACTTTCACACGCCTCAAACAAGCCTAAACTGCCCCNNCCCCCCCCCCCCCCCCCCCCCTAACTCACTCAACTCCACAACACGGCAAACGCTCAAGGGAAGCTGCCCAGCCAGGCAAGCCTCGACCCAGAACCCTATAACCCCACTGGGAGCTCCCGAAAGACTTCGAGACTTTTGGGCTTTTGAGCCTTGGGGGTTTAGGGTTTGACGGTTTAGAGGTTCAGGGTTTGTCGGGTATACCACAAAACAGGCCCTAAAGCCACAAAATCAATGTGACGTCTCATGTTTGAAGGCATTTCTGGGTCATGCCAGGCTTAAATCGACTTTGTAACTGTGGAACTGTGGGTAGTTTTGCTTTTTTTTTTTCTAACCACTTTCGAGTTGTTTGTTGTTTTAATCTGCTGTCTTTGTAATGTAGGCTCATGGTTGTTAATTTGATTGAGTCTTGTAGGGTCTTGACAGAGCCCGTATAAGAATGGCTGGTTGGTTCACAGGGTTTAACGCTTCAATTTCTCCGCCTTGAAAGTTGGGGATTACAGAAGCTGGGTAAAACTTGACGGGGGTTCAGAAATTCCGGGGTGCCTTATTCAGGGGTCATACTATGAGGATCCGACTATTCCGTGTGTATATACTGCTATATAATATTTCACATTCTATACATCATATACATATGCATGGACGATTACCCCGATCTTCTGGATTACACACCCCAAGTTGAAAGACTGCAGCGTTTCATCACGGCCAAGCGAGGCGACATTGCTCTTGGTGCAATGGGCCCTCTCAAGCCGGATCTCAATTCAAAGCATCCCGGCTTAGGGTTTAGGGATTATAGGGCTTAGGGAACGTGATCTGAATGCCTCAAAGTCACAAGCTTCTGCGGTAGAGCCTGCAATCTGGCTCTTTACCTGAGGGTTGAGGGCTTAGGGGTGTAGTTGTTCAGGGATTTTTTTGGCGTTGGGGGATGATAGGTGCTGTGAGGCTGTCAGAGTCACCGTTCCTGATGACGCACGACTCTGCGACTGGCTTCATCAGTGCATACGATCTTTTCGACCACGCCTTTGGGCAGGCGTCGTCTTAGGGTTTGAGGTCCGGAGGTTCGCGAACTCTATGTAAGCCCACGACTTACAGTCCCAAGCTCCCAACTCAAAGCCCCGAGGCCCCGAGCAACAATCCACTGAGCTTCCGCAAACAATGGCTTAGGAACGACTCCCCTAAGCGCTGAGGACTTGGGGGGTTTCCAGGGTCTTAGAGCTCAGGAACAGAGCCAGAGCTCTGAAGCTTGGTTGGGGGTCGCTTAGGGCTTGGGGTTGAGGGGTTACAGGGGTTTAAGTGTTTAGGGTGTAGTAGGCGTGACGGGTCGATGGTTCAGAGCTCCGGACGAGACGGAGAACGCACTAGGCACAATGGGCAGTGTTGCAGCAAATGCGAACGTCCTCAACATTATATTGGTAGTCATAGCTTCAACAGCACAAGAACCGCAATGGCTAGCAAGGGTGCAATGTTGGGAAGACAATGATAACTCGTAGTGGTTACAACACTGCACTGGCAGAAGATCTAAGTTCTGGCCTTTTTTTCAAGTTTTTATAACCCCATAGCCAGAAAGCCAAGTATATCCCCCATACGGTATTGCTTTTGTTGCTTATCATGTGCAGGTATATGTTTTCACGTAAAGGTTTTAGTTGAGTTTGCATTTGTTTTGCTGTTTGAAAGTGTTCCACGTAGAAGACTTTTTAAGGGTGTCTTTTGCTCGAGTTAGGGGTAAGTGGTCTGCAGGGTTTTGCAAAATGGAAGTCTGAAATAGTATCCGTGGCCCTTGTCATGCCTGTATACTCTTACTGCAGTATAGCTTTTACTTCACGACCGCTCTCGAATTATTCCCTCACCGGTACAAAGTGCGAGAACCCAAGTAACCAGGACTTCGAGGGTTTCGCTTTTGGCCGCAGCAGGCAAGAACTCCGAAGAGGGCCTTGCAGCCCAAAAGCCTTCAGCCAGAAACAGAAACCGTGGTAGAGATCCCCCCCACCCCCAACATATAAACTCGATCTTACCAAGGTTCCCCATCCTTCTACAACAGCCCTGCACCCGAAACCCTAAATCCAAAGCCCTAAGCCCCCAACCCTGACGCCCGGGGCCCTCAGCCCTGCCCCTCTGAACCCCAAAGCAGCAAACAGACCACGAGCAGGCACAGGCAATTGGCCTCAAGGAGCAGTTGGACTGCGGGGCGCGATCCTTTGATCTCCGGCTGGTGAAAACCGGCGGCGAGTGACGGGGCTGCATCGACGGCTTAGGGGCGAAGGGCTTTGGGTTCAGGCCTTTGTGTTTTAGGCTTCGATTTTGGGGTTTAGGTTTCATGGGGTTCAGGGTTTAGGTTAGGTTTTTTTGGTTTGGGGCCCAAGGATGTTCAGGGGATGAACAAAGAGTGACTGGGCTGCACTTCGTGTCCGAAGTCGAGAGCTCCAGGGCTTTGAGGTTTCCGGTTCAAGTTTTGGGAATTCAGTGGTTTTAGGCCTGTGGGAGGGGAGGTTCAGGTTTGGGGGAGTTCCGGTTGCACGATTTTGGAGTGTGGGGTTCAGGTGTTTGCTAGGTTTTTGGAGTTTACGGCGCAGGGTGGTGTTGGGTTTGGGGTTTTGAGGTTTAGAGCTATGTTTAGGACTTCGACTGGGTGTGCTAGGTAAGTTTAGTGCTTGGGGATGCAAGTTTCCAGGGCATACCTTCGGGTCTAGGATTAGGGGGTTCAGGGTTTAGTTAGGGTTTGGGGTGTAGGCTATGAGTTCCTGGCTTTCGGGGTTCAATACCAGGGCTCAGGGTTTGATGCTCTGGGTTTGGGTTCCAAAGTTTAGGGTTCTCGCAGCCAGTCTAGATGAGTTTTTGAAATGCTTCATGGGGCTTTGTCAGGTGTTCAACCCGGGCCTCAGAAATTTTGTTCCTCCCTCGGAGGTAGGTAGAATGCAGAATTCTTGTAGCCTATGCGTGCAGGACGACGCCAAGTTGGGAGACGAGGGCTAATGGCAGTTAAATCTAGATCTAGATCCTCGATCAATGGTGCCCACCTGACCAAGGATTTAGCAAATGTCCTGCTACCAGTTAGGGCCCTGTCGCGCCGGTTTTGTCAATCGAGGGTCTGCGCTGCCTGCAGGATGCCCTTTCCCGCATGAAACCTCTTCAAGCAGGCACGCCACCTACAGGCCCTCCAAGGTCTATGAGCTGAAGAAGCCCTCCTGTTTGTGCAAAGCCCGACTGCCCTAAACCCTTTCAGCCCTGAGCTCCAGACCCTGACCCCTAAACAATAGACCCTAAGCCTATAAGCCCTCAACCCTAAACCGCGAGCCTCAAACCTGAAGCCCTAAGCCTCAAGCCTTAAGCGAGGATCCACTTCCACCATGGAGAAACAGCCATCTTGGTGGCCTTGCATCAATTCAGATTTCGGTTTTAGGGTTTGAGGTTTGGGGTGGTTCAGGTTGTGTAAGGGTTTCGGCTTCGAGAGGTTGAGATGTAAGGCCTATAGCGTTTGGGAACAGGGTTTCAGATTTGTTTCGAGTTTATTCGAGTTTATGGGCTAAGAGGCAATATGCCGCGGAACCCTTTGCGTGCCTTCAACACCCACGACTTCAAACTCTGACTGCATCCACGGAAGGCGTGCGCGATGCCCCCATTGCTGAGCCTGCGTGGGATTGGTCGGATGAGTGGGTTCAGGATAATGCAGCCACGAGTGCAGGAAGTGACTTCAGTCTGTGTGCCTCTGAGTTCTCGGGCTTCTGCCAGTGTGCTTCGCACGGCGCAGCCCAGCAGGCAGTGCCAGATCCCCAGATCAGGACGTCAAATGAGTCATTGCCACCGCCCGGAAGTGCTTCGATATTTGGTCCACGACGTGGCTGACATCCTTTTCTCATGCTGCAACAAGGATGCCACAACCAAGACCCACCTTTGACCCATCTTTCCTGAGCAAAAAGACACTCGACATTGGACAATTCCTGAACTTGACACGCTGGCGGGAGGCGGCGAATGGAAGTCGCTTCGAGTGGGGGGTGGGTGGCGAATAAGAGAAGCGGTTGCAATTGCCGCAGGTCTGGAATGAGAAGGCGTTCATGTTCACAGTGTCCTGTGTCAGCAGTTCTCCTTGTTGGAGACATGGTGGTGCCCCTTTGAAATTATACACAAATGCCGTTACTGTAGCGTGCACGCATGTCTCCGACCAACCGGGCGGTTACTTTTCGGAAACGACACGTCAGCAGGCAGACCGGCATCTCCAGTCCACACTGAAAACCAATCATGAAGGCTTTATCAGCTGGTGCAAAAGTAGAGTTACAAGTAGGATGACCGCTAATTCGGTTAAGTCGTCCCCTGACCCTCCAAGCAAGCCTGAACCTTGGACACCCAGGCAAATACCGGGCACACATGGGTTGGCGAGCAGCCTGATTCCCTAAAGTATGAAGCCTGAGCGCCTAAATTAAATCCTTGAAGGCCCCAAACCTTAAAGCCCTCAAGGCCCAAGAATCGAGACTTTCCGCCGCCATACCGTAAAACCCCAAACCCTAAACCGCAAGCCTCCAAAATCGCAAACCCCACGGCTTGCATATCCCGACCCCAAACCAGAAACCCAACATCCCGCATGCCGTTCCGGCGATCCAAGAATTGGGTCTCCAGCCAGCCTTTGAGTGGAGAGCTTCCCCTGCTGGTTGCTTGGCCCCGGGTTTGGCGACTCTTGGGTTCGGTGGGTTTAGGGATTAAGTCGGTTTAAGGTTTAGAATTCTGGAGGCAAGTGGGTGCCCCTCAAGGATCATGTTTCATAGTTGGTGTAATACAAACCCTCAGTGGTGATTAGCGTCAGGTTGATTCTGGAGTCTGACTTGGGGCTCATAGCAGGGATTCTTGGTTGTAGTGTTTGTGGGTGTAGGTTTTTAGGATTTCTGAGGGGTGGTGCATAAACCCTTTGGAGATGAAGGCATATAATTCAAGATCAGGAAGGCGGCCGGATCTAATTAACCAGCCGACAGGTTGCTACGTTTGGCTTGTAAGCTATTTCACGGAGCTTGGGACGGATTTAGCCGATAGGTAGCAGGCGGGTGCAATTAAATGCCGCCTGAACATAAACTAGAAACGGGCTCTTTAACTTAGTCCAAGCTCCAACAGTACGAAAAAGTGATTTGTATATTGGTTATCTCCGATAAAATTTGTTCCTTCAAAAGAGCCCGCAACAAGGTGTCATGCTGGTTAGCACACAGGAGGCAGTACAGTCTTCACGTTCTGGCTTGCTGCTATCATGCCTTCTGAACTGCGATGAGATTTAGTATATCACCTTTCAAACTGTGACCTGCTGGAATTTGTGCACAGTGGTGCTCTGCAGTCATGTTAGGCCAGATCATGCATTTGTACGTAACGGTGTGCTTTGTGGCATGCTATTCAGATTGTGTTACACCGTGTTACACGCTACCGTGCAATGCCGTGCTTAGTTGGGACATTCCGAATGTTAACCCGGAAAGGATGATGTAGGCTGAACATGAACTCACCGCTGAGACTTTCCGACTTTCATCTGATGCGTGTGTCCAGCAGCAGTTGTGAGATTTGCGCATCAGGCTTCGAACACCTCATCTTCTTGGTACGCTTGAGACTCTTATGTGCAGATCTGGGTTTTCCACTGCAAATCACCAGCGCTTCCTCAAAACAAACGAAATGCCACTCTCTGTCGCACCAGGTTGAATGGGCGGGGGAGCACCCGAGCCAGTGCCCCTTTGCTGAGTTCGCACCCTAAACCATCAACTTTTCCATCACTAAAGCTTAAACCTAGAGCGTGAGCCTTGAACCTTGATCGCCAATCTTATCTGGAGGGTTCCTTTCGGAGCCATTTGTGTTGAGGACGTCTTCATTCAGGACTTTCTGACGGTAGTGACGGGAGGGATACCTTTTGCGTGCATTATGCTGTTTTTTTCTTAAAGTGTTTCGGGATAACGTTAGAGTTTCCCGTTTCCTGAAGCCCCAGCTACTTGAACAAGACTGCGAATTTTCGTGGAAGCATTATGTTGACCCTTACGCGTGTATTGTGTTCCAAAGGACATGCAGTCTGCCGATGAAGAGCGGTTCACCCGGTATAGCAGGATTTTGTCTGTCCCAAAACCCATAAACGGACCAGTGACGAAACATCGTGCCCGAATAGTTGAACCTCGATCAAAAAGTCGTGTTTCCCACGCCCTTGGTTTGAAGCTTGAGATCTTACGATGTACGGATTTACGCCTGATGTTGTTTCTCCATGTGGTCCTGGATGCAGTTGTTATCTTCGTCGTCGGGCACTGCGCAGAGAAGGGCTGGATCGAGTATACCTCAAAGCCCTGCTCAGATGCAGAGCCGTTTGGCTTTCTGTTGCTTCCGTGTTGACTTAGGGTTTCAGAGGCATGTACCGAGTTTTAGAGGGTTTCAGTTTAGGGTTTCGAGGGTTCTAAGTTCGAAGCCACAAGCGCTTCAACCCTTCACCGAATATAGGTCGTTTGGCGGGGCTGTCGACGTTGAACATATTTGGGAAACCCCGAAGGATACGATTGGTCATTTTTCATGGCCCCGTAGTGCATAAGCTGAAAAGGTCGGGCCCAGAGGGATCTCAGGGGCAGGGAGCATGGTTCGGGATTCTGCAAAACTGTCATACTTGGGTTAGGGTGTGGGGTTTAGCACCCTAAACCCTAAACCCGTGTAGGATGTGGGGGCTCCAAGCTCTTTAAGGCATGGGGAAGGGGCTTTGTAGGGTCAGCCCCCTCCTTTGCTTCGTTTCACAGGGCCCACAATGATAGCGATCCGATTATTCGGACCTTTATAGGGAATATATTTTAACCAAGTATCTACATCAAAGAGCTCAGGCTTTGGGAATTCGAGACGCGTCCTTAGACGGTCTGCAAATCGTGGTAACGCACTTAGGTTAAGGTCCTGCGTG
Source organism: Symbiodinium necroappetens (assembly GCA_905231915.1). Lineage (NCBI taxonomy): Eukaryota > Dinophyceae > Suessiales > Symbiodiniaceae > Symbiodinium > Symbiodinium necroappetens. Next base: position 7,960 of record CAJNJA010071074.1, on the reverse strand, counting down.
TATTGTGCCTCGGGGTAGATTGCCATTCTGGATCATGTGTCCAGCTTTTCCCAGATCCCGGAGGGAAGTATTCGGACCTTCTCGTAGTTATGCTTAGAACTTCACCGGGCGTTGGAAAACCCATGAAGGTATGCCCAGCAGCAGAAAGCAAGCAAACAGACCGATCACAAACAGCGAAACCTCATTGCACACAACTGCTTTCGATGAACATCCTGTGTGTCACTGTCCTGTCGTGGATCCGCACTCTACGTTGCCCGCTTGGGCTGGGTCCAAGGATCAAGCCTGACCTCAATCCACGAGAATGCGAAGCCCGAAGCCCCAAATGAAGAATCCCCTAAAGCCACGACCTTTTGTTGCCCTGAACGGGAGAGTGCTTGCAAGGTTTGTGAAGCCGTTCACCGCTCAGGGTGTTGCCTTTGAGTCTCGGAGCAAGTTGCGGCTTGAGGTAGCTTGCAGGGTTCAAGTTTCCGAAAGAATGGGTTATCGGATCTAAGGCCAAGGTGTGTCAGTGCTTGGTATGTTGAGCTGGGGTTATGGGACGGGCTTGCTGAACTGCATCTATGGGTTTCCGGTGTGGGATTTACGGGGATAATCAGATGGGTATGGGGTAGGGAAGTCATGGGCGAACCCTATTCTTGAAACTACCAGAACCTGGCTTTTGTTGGGGTTTTGCCGAGGCTAGTAAGACCCTATCAACATGGTAGGCTATGGTAGTTCAAGGTGCCTCCTGTCTCGGCCATCGCTCAGGAAACGAAGTGCGACAAGCTTCGCAACATGACCCTGGCCCAGGCTATGAAAGCCAGTGCCGTGGAAATAAGAAGGCAGCAAAGACCATACTATTCCGGAGAAACAGGTATGTCTGGTGTATGCCAAAATGTCGCAATGCATACCGGCTTGGATTCCAGTCAATGGCCCACAAACGGTGTAGGAGCATAAGACCCCCCGCGTGTAAATATCTGCAAGATAAGAAACGCCTCGACCGCGAACTCATATGAGAACCGGCTGTGTATATGATTCGATGCGCGCTCCATAAGCAGGAAAAAGAGCAGTCGTAGAGAGATTGTGGGCACAAGGGTTTAAGGTGAAGGGGTTCAGGATTGAGGCTGTGGAGGGAATTAAGGAAGGTTTTCAGGGTTATATAGAAGGTTTGGAGGCTTCGGGTTCTTAACAGTTCAGGGTTCGTGGAGCTTCAGTGAGGGAGTGCTAAATCATGGACGCAGAAGCAGCTATCCCTAAATACCCAAATCCTACATTCCTCAACCCTGATCCCAGGTACCTTAAGGAACGGAGGGCACCTGCTGGCCATCGACCTCGACTGTGTGGAGACCAACTGGAAGAGTGAGGTCACCAAAGCCGAGCAGGTCCAGCCGCAGCTTGCCCTTAAGTACTTAATAGCATGCCCTCATAGTCTCCTCACGCTTTTGATGTTATAGTAAAGTTATTATAACTGTAGTATAGTATGTATAACCATTATAATTGTAGTAGAAATTCTTGCAAGTGTAGTATATATCACTATACCCCCCAGAACCCTAAAGCCTTCTTGTATTTATGCCGAAGGAAGCTTGGGGCCTGCAGGGTTCAGACTAGGAGGCTCCTTCAGCTTACGTTTGAGGGCCCCGCGGACTCCCAAACGCCGAAGCCCTTTTTGTTCTAGAGGGGTTTTCTAGAGGTCCTTGGGGTTCAGAGAAGTCTCGGGATTCGGCTTTGTTGGGGGGTGTGCCTAGCGGCTTAGGCTGCAGGGGCTGGGAGTCTGGGAGCTACGGTTCATGACCCAGGGATTCCCAGACCGCGCTTTTTCAAGAGGGGGTTTAGGGGTTTAGGGTGTTGGAGGTTCAGGGGCTTTAGGGTGTAGGGGTAGCTTGAGTGAAGTTTTGCCTTCGGCTTGCCAGTATCCCTGATGCAACGGTCCTCCGGACGGAGCATCCCAAGTCCCTGAGGCCCAACTCCTGAACCTGTTTTACTAGGTCTAAGCCTGTTCCAACGGTAAAGCTGCCGACGAGATTCCGTAGACCCAGCCACATGCGAGGTATGTAGCAGAGACAATGAAGCAGATGCAAGGCAGGTGGGCATGGGTTTAACCCTCTAAAATCCTACACGCTTTTCAGATGTTCCGTAGCTTTACAAGGACAACAGGTGTGGTTTGAGTTTTCGGCTTTGGCGCTTCGGGTTCCTCGTGCATGGATGGATGAACAGACGGGGATGATGAAAGAGGGAGGAGACAAGGGACACAGCAAGAAAGAAACCTTGGGTTTAGGGTTTAGGGCCTAGGGCTACTGTTCGGGTTCTGTAAGGGTTGTTACATAGAGGTTCTGGAAGGGTTCCTAGCAGTGTTCTGACCAGGGTTGTCATAGGGATTGGGTGGTGTAGGGCTTTAGGTTTTAGGGCTTCAAGTGTTGGTGCCCTAGGGTCTAAGCAAACTTCAAACCTCAAGGCTAGCTAGCTGCTGCTAGCCATGAAACGGCAATGTCAAAGAGCCGGTATGACACTTAGCAGACTTAGCAGTAGTCGGTTTAGGGCAGCACGAAAGGCTACTTGGGTGTGTAGGAAGCCACAACACGGAATAACCAATGTCGATTTCTCGACTTCTAAGGTGTAGGTTGGAGTCTTCCTCTTTGTTGTGCCAGAATGACTGCTGCTTTGGCCTGCTTTCAACACCTCTCGTGCATGGGTTTGTGAGGCTCCTATGGTCCTATGAGCAGTACGATGTCGGAAACTCGCAGACGACCATTTAGCAGCGCAGGGTTTGGGATTCAGCTGTCTAGGGTCAGACCATTGCAGCAGTCTGACTGTAGCATCTGTTTCTAGTACCTGTTTCCGACAGCACGAATATGCGCCGATTTCGGTCGCAAGCCCTACTAGTCACTCAGCTGCCAACAATCCTGAACCGCACAGTCTGACGAAGCTTGGCTTAAGACCTCTCAAAGGTTTTCTTGTGGTCCGAACTGTCAAGCCAGCAGCTATTTTGTTGACGCGGGGGAGAGGGGAAGGTGGGGTGGGGCGGTGCTTTTAATTCTACTCGTTTTGATCCTTTTACATTTTAAGCTGTCTGAGAAGCTCTGACAGGCTCTGGAAAGCTCTTCCAGATCCAGGCCCTCATGCAGCAGAAGTTTCTTATACAGCGCAGCTACCAACTCAACAAGGCCTCTGCTTCTGGGTTAAGACAATAAAGGCTGCCAAAGTGCTGTACGCGACCCAAAGCTTGTCCTTAAGGCTCTAGTATAGCATCTGCCTGCCGATGGGCTTGCACAAACCGGCCGCTGACGGCCTCAGGATTGAAGTTTCAGACCCGTGATCGTGATCAATAACTTCGCTTGGAGGGCCTTAGTTTTCTAGGATCCCAGTCGTCAAAAGTATCAAGCTAGGGCAGCTAGGAAGGATACAGTACATTCTGGGGCAGACTGCGTGAATAAGTAGGGCAGCGTCTTCTCAGGGGGCATGCAGGAGCATACGCCGAACGCCCGCGGCTTTGCGCCAGACCCTTACAGAAATCACTGGCTCTACTCCCACAGTCCTACCTGTAAGACTTTTATCTTGCCCAACGGCACTTCTGTCGGACGATGTGCTTTTAAACCCCCTGAACCCCTTTTTGGGATTGAGCAGGGGTTTAGGGCTTAGGTGGGTTTAGGGTGCAGGGTGTCGGGGGAGGGTCCCCGGTAGAGTGTCGATCGAGGTCCTGAGGTAGTCCCGCTGCAAAGCTTGGAGAACCAGGGAAGATGCTCAAATGCAACTCCTCTGGGTTCCCTCTTTATACAAGCCTAAAGGCCCCAGGGCCGAGTCCTTCTCGCAGGAGGTGGCCTCATGGATCACGGACACCCACCTCTTGGACGGGGTGAACTTCCTTGTGGCCTGGAAGCAGGTCTCAGTGTTCAGGCAAGACAAGTTTGACCCCGAAACACTCTTCGAATTATGAAGGCCGGTATGTTCATAGCATGAGTCACAGAGCCTTTGCAATAACCCTTTAAAAGGAACCCTCTGAAGTAACCCAAGGCCTCATCTCAGGGCTGAGGGTTCCTTGAAACAGGGCTCCCGTGTCTGGGGACTCCCACGAAGAACCTCCAAGCCAGGATGTATCCCACAAGAAACCGTCTCAAACATGCTTTCTTGAGGCCTGCAAAGCTTCGGAACCGAGAGAGCGAGAGAGAGAGAGAGAGAGAGAGAGAGAGAAAAAACAGAAACAGAGAGAACGAACGCCGCATTCCGAGACCGATTACACCATTGGCGGAACACGCAGTTTTGCCTGGGGATCGCACTCGCACGGGCAGCTCCCCTGTCCTTGTCCGTTGCGAAACAAAGAGAGCGGTCGGGAGACGGAGAGAAACAGAGTACAGGAGCAAGTCATAGCACACATCGGCGAAGAATACCACGAACACATAAAGCATCAGTGAGAAGTGCATACGGAGTTTTCATCAACACGTGAAAGCGCGAAAGTGTGCGGAGTGCAAGAGCAACCGAGAGGGTCCGCAGAAACAGCATTAAAGAACCATACTTGTAAAAGGGCAGAGGGAACAATGAGTTGCAAACAACACGATTGTCCGAGGAGATCAATACCATCTGCGCATACGGCATGGCGATCTCCAGATCGTTGGGTGCGACGATCTCCAGTACGGACACCTGCTGAATTTATTATTGCTTCAGGCCCGTAAGATCAAAGGGAAGCCGCGGTTCAGGGAGTTGTCTCAACGTGCCCTAAAACCCAAAGCCTCAAACCCTATTTATCTGTACATGCATATGTATTGTGTTATGTGTGTATATATATATATACACATGTATATGTATATAGATTATTGTCCACAGCCTTCCGCAAGACTTTTGCAGAGCTTGGCGAGATCGGTAGCTTCCCAAAGGCAGAAGGGCACAAGAATTCGGCAACATCGGGATTTATGGTGCAAAACAACCATGACTGACGGTTTAGGGCTTGGGGTTTAGGGTTCCGGGTTTACGGTCGAGGGTGGAGTGACAGAATCAAAACCCCTACAGGGGCTCATCCACGCCTGAAAGCAAGTGGGCTGGTCGGCTGATTTTTTCAGTCGCCCTTGTCCCTGGGAGCTACGTTGGTATGGGGTTGAAGGATGTGAGGGTTTCGGGGTCTAAGGGGTTTGGAGTTCACGAGTTCATGGTAGGATCCTCTTTGGGTCTTCCTCAGCCTCCATGCCACCAATGAGGATGCCGACAGCTGCATGCAAATCTGCAAGAAGAAGTGCCCTGCGTGCGACAATGAGTGCCTTTGGAGCCAAAATCGCCTTGGAGGGCCCTGCTTTGGTCAAACTTTTCTGGACAGGCATGTTTATGCTGTCTGTTAGAGCTATGCTAGCACAACATTCTACTAAACTCGTACCATGTCACTGCACAAGGTAGCAGCGCTTTCTGCTCAGTTCTAGATCGTGTGATTCCTGTATGTAGGAGCCATGAATGAGCCTGGGCATGATCTCAAAATGAAGATCCAAGTTTTCGGGCTTCGTCCTGACGCTTCCAAGGCCGCGCTCGAATAGGTCTGGGAGCTCTAAGCCTCTAAGCCTCTAATGCGCTAAGAGTAAATTGCACATGTTGTAGTATATTGCATTACATGACAGTGAAACCTCATGCCCACGAGACAGCCGAAGTGTTAAATCCTCCGCGGTTCTGGAGGAACCCCTCGCAATGCGGGCTTCAGGAGTTGGAGTCGCGTGTCGTAAGTTGCCTAACTGCATCTTTGCGGAAAGTCTTCTTTACGCAATGCATGCTAAGGCGACCTCGTGAAAAGCAAGATGCTGAAGGATGGTTGGTTTGAGATGCTTGAAGTTTATCAAAACAGGGTCCGCTCTGGGTCTTCATCCCGTGCACGGGTCGTTGCAGACTGTGGCTATGGGTAAGCGCCATGTCCCTTCTCATGGCCGTTGTTATTAACATTACAACCAGTACATGGTCAGCTGGTACTGCTGCAGCACATCAAACACAGCAGCAACACGATTCTGCAGGAAGGGACCCTCAGTGTGCCACTGCCGCAAAGTTTCACGACCACCAGGGTTGGAAACCGGCTCGGTTTGGGCCTTCATCGCAAACATTGTGTTCATGGTGGGAACTGGAGATCACCTGTCCTAAGCCTTCTCCTGCCGAGCCTACACCAGTAAAGCGAAGCACTCAAGCAAGCAGAAAACCCAATGACTTGGAGTATCCTCTGATTCAAAGTCATGAAGCCCGAAACTCTGAACCCAGAGGCCGTCTTCGCCTTTTTGCGTCTAGGGTTCGGATTTTCGTTATATGGGACGCAGACACCCACATGGAGTCCTAAGGTAAAGGGGCGAAGGGAAGCGCGCTGCTTTAAGGGGAACGCTTTCAACTTGCCAAACCGCAATGTAGAGGGGCGGCTCTAGTGTTTCAGGATAGGTTTTCCGGGTATACTGCATTAAAGTTATAAAGGGGCCCTGAGAGGATTGTATGCCTGAGTCGCTAGCACAAAAGCTCCAGGCTCTGCCAGGACAAATCAAAGACGTCCTGGCGCCCTAAATGCTAGCATCCTGAAGCCTGAAACCCTAAACTTTCTAGAATCCATTAAAACCCTAAGCCCGAAGCTGGTACCTGGCTCCTTTGTTCGGATAGTGCTTTAGAACAAATCCCTGTGCGTGTTACTTCCGCAGGCGTGTTCTAAGCGGTAAACCCGAAAAGCGCGAAACCCCGTTTTGGGTTTTTTGGTGTTTTATAATTTCAGTGCGTAGGGCTCTGGGGGATTAGCAGTTTTTTCGAGCTGAAGGGCTTATGGTAACCGCCCCAGACCCTTAGAAGGATACTGTTGCGCAGTTCGCGGATGTCGGGTGACCTCATGTCAGGCCTTCGCGAAGGTACCCTCCAGAATAAGGATCAGAGTGAGATACCCGGAAAAGGCCGACTTGAATCCTCAGGAAATGTTGGCAAAAGCCTCAGGCAGCTTTAGCAGGAGAGGGAGAGCCCCAGCTGAAGAGACCTTCATCCTGTTACAGCAGCATCTTTTGCTCGTGAACTGGCAGCGACAAAAAAAAGCGTTCTGGACTGATTGTTGTGTAGATTTTAGTGGTCTACCTTGGGCACTACTGACTGCAGTATCGCGAAAGGTTCCCAATGCGTGATGATGATGATGACGATCGATGTTTTCATTATTCCTGGAATTGTTGAAAATAGCACTACTATTGACGGTGAAGTCGGCGACTACTACTGCTAGTGCTGCCGCCCGATCTTGAAGCCGCAGCTTAAAGTCCCAATGCCGCAATGCCCCGTCGCTCCCTCGCGCTCTTCCGAGCCCCAAACCTAGAGTTTACGTGTTCAGGTAGGGCTTTTGCGTTTTGGTGTTTAGGATTTTGGGGTTGAGGGTTTGTATGAACATATGAAGAGGATCCCAACCATTCCGCCATCTTCCGAACGTACCCCATCTCTGGCCCATCTCTGCATGTCAAAGACTTCAACCCGACTCCTTGGGTCATATAGAAGCAGGCGTCCGAGGTTTCAGCGGCCTTATAGATATTTGAGTGTAGAGGAGAGTGCAAGGAACAGGCTTTGGGATTTCGGGTTTGAGAGTATCGGGTGGCAGGGCCTTGGTGGCAAAGCCACGACTGGACCCGAACAGCCTTTTTTAAATGCTGACCCACTCTCGTGGCCCGCAGCCAGAGCCCCAAGACTCGATGTTAACGGTACTACGCATCGAGTCTGAGGTGTAAGGTTCGTGGGGTGTGGAGCTTTGGGTCTTAATGTTTATAGGGTTTAGGGTTTAGGCCCAGCGTCTTGGGATTTCGGGGTTGAGGTGATAATCAATGCAGCGAACGCTCAGGCAGGCCGTGGCGAGTCGTTTGAAGGAAAGGCGCGGTCCTGGCTGTTGTGTGCTATGTAAGTAATAAATTGTAAGTGTGTTTTGTTGGTACCTACTATCTATCTATCTATCTATCTATCTATCTACCGATCCGTCGATCTATCGATTTGGCGATCTGTCGATCTATCGATCTGTCTATCTATCTAT
>CAJNJA010071063.1:0-22178 GCA_905231915.1 Symbiodinium necroappetens | reverse complement strand
CACCACTACCACTACCACTACCACTACCACTGCCAGTGCTACTTCTGCTGCTGCTTCTGCTGCTGCTGCTGCTACTGCTGCTGCTGCTGCTGCTGCTGCTGCTGCTGCTACTGCTACTTCCACTACTACTACTAATAATAATCATCATCATCACAATCAGAATATTAATAGGAATACTAATGCTTATACTAATACTCATACTACTACTACTACTACTACTACTACTACTATTACAGAATGTAATACTAAGACTACCACTAATACTAATTCTAATACTAATACTAGTTTTAAAACTGACTAATACTAATACTACTGCCCCCACCACTGCGACCACCACAACCACCACCGTGGCGGCGATTGCTGATTACTACTCCTCCTACTACTGTACGACTACTGCCTCTGCTACGACGTCAGCGTCTTGCTGAACGCTGTGTACCAGTCATGCCCGCAGAACTGAGGTGTGGGCAGGAAGATCGGAAGACTCGGCCGCATCCTTCGCCGGGGCACCTCTAAGTCTCTGAGGCTTCTGTGGCTCTGGCGTTGAGGAAAGAGGGGGTCTCAGACTCCGGGCTACAAGCAAAGATCTCTACGCTTGAGAAACTCCCAAGTACCTCTCAGAGTTCAATCTTCATTAGTTGCCTCGGACCAACAACATCATGATTTGGGGGTTTGAAGACACTGGATTCACTGAATAACCTGCGAACCGAGTCGACGGGCGCGTGTTTGGCCACAGTAACACGAAGAAATCTCAACATACATGGCTACGTGAGCTTCCCACACGACAGAGGGGTCCAAACCTTCACACGTCTTCGTCTTGCTCTACACCGTTGAACATTCCCATATAGAATCCAAAGTGAACATTTATATTGGGCCGGAAGCAGTGGGAGCCTGTAACTGCAGCTGGACCGCCACTGCCAGGTTTGTCTTCAGGCTCCTCCAACACCGCGTGCAAGCAACATTGACTCGCATGTCGACTGACTTGTTGGGCTTGACAGGCAGCGGGCCCGTGGAGGGAACAGCTCGGGCTGCAGACAGAATATCGACATGGGAAGCACATTAGACGGACGGCTTCTTTTTCTGTGTTTGCAGTATAGAGCTTGCAGGGCCCGGTTGCATCATTTCTGTTTACCCTGCTGCTTTGCGCTTTCTTTCTCTGCTTTCGCGCCGCCTGAGACGCGACACTTCACCAGCAAGTTTCTCCTGGTTTCGAGATACTGTGCGTGCCTGTCACTCTTGCACCAAACGCCTCACCGAGTGACAAACCGCTGGAATCCGGAAGTCTCAAACTGCCCGGGAAAAGTTCGAAGGATCGAACTTCAACCCTAAAACCCCAAACCTAAACTCTAAAAACATGTCCAAAATCACGGAGAGCCAGAGCCTGCTCGAAGTCTTCCGAGCCGTAGCTACTGTCGGCCTTGTGTTCATCCTCCTGCGTCGAGTTTAGACCCTGTTGACATCAGGCGATCCACAAGCATCGGGGGTTTAGGGTTTAGGGCCAGTTTGAGGTTTAGGGTTTAGGGTATCTTCCCTTTCGCAAATGATAGTATACTGTAGCATACCATGATATGTTACACTCAGTATGCTATTGGACATGGAGAAGCATGATGAGGCTATCCTGGACCTACATCAGATCCGCTCAGTTTCTCAAGACACGGAAGTGGATTCTTTGCAGCCTGATTCGTCGACCACAGCTTTTGCAGTGGGACTTCTCAGACACGGACGACGGTCCAAAACCTTGTGGCATCGACAATCTGTAACCCGAAGCATCGACGCCCCATGTAAGTAACAATGTGAAAAGCTTGCCTCTGAGTTTGGAACAGCCATGTCGTGGAGCATTCTAAACACAGCAGCTCCGAATCTTATCTTGAAGCCACGGACCTCGCACCGTGTAAAGTCTTGACATGGGAGAGTAGGGTTTTTCCTCAAAGCCCGCAAGCCCAAGCGACCCGTGGCATTCCATCCGTCTCATGACTACATTCCCGAACTCTTCAATTCCTGTCGTTTCATCTTGTCCCGAGGCCCACCTTCGTCTTTGATGTTGCTTGCCCCTCCTGGCCTGGGAGTGGATTGGCAAGTTGGGGATTGTTGACCCCATAATACCCCACACACCCTAAAACCTCACACCCTAAAAGCCGTCTGGGGTTCAAACGTCAAGCCGCCCCTCGAGCTGCGATTGCAATGTTACGGCCCGGGTTAGACATGCACAAACTCGCGCAAGCATGCTGCCCGCTGCACGCAAAACGTCGACTGCGACAGCAAACATCTGAAGAAGTCACATTGAAACGGACATGACAGAACAAGTCAACGCCGGCAGTCAACGAAAAAGGGAAATCAACGATAAACGGAACTCTGTCAATCCTGAAGATGCCGATGAATCCTGCCCTGCCGTCTTGGTACGACGGCCAGATACTCCCGCAACTAGGGACTACTCAATGGGCTCCTATGAGTCTGTGTGGCGCATGCTACATCCTAAATGCACAACAGTGCATCAAGATGGCTACGTTAGTAAACGAAAACCCCACTTAAAACCTTCTGAACGCACAAAAAATTCCCATCGAAACCTCATTCCGTCGACCGGAGAAGTACTCCGACCCGTACGACCACCACGCTCCGCAACTATCCGCAATGCCCGAAACCCCCTTGAGCATGCCGGCAAAGCCGCCCGAGCCCGCCAACCCGGCCAAGATGTTGAGGGTTCTCACCCGAAGTTGACCGCTTGCACCAACAGCTTGCTGTGCCATATAAAGCCACAACCCAACTACCAACTATTCGAAAATCGCAAAAACGACGGAGATATCCTCCTAAACCCTAAACCCTAAACTGGCCCTGAACCCGAAACCCTATGCTGAGAAGAAGATGTGGATATCTTCTGGCTCATTCTTTTAAACAGGGCCTGTAGGCAATTGGAATTCAGGATCCGACGTCTCTATGCACTCTATTGCTTTCAGGCTTAAGTTGTAGAAATCAATAATCTGCCTGGCGCTTGAAGTAGGAGTCGCTGGTGTCTGACAACGCAAGTAAATCTTCTAACACCACAGAAGGTGACTGTGGTGCAAGTGCCAGGGCTGTCGTTAACCAAAACATACCGAGTCCTCAAGCAAGTCGGCTCTTCAAACACACGGCAGGCACAAGAAGACTCGTCGACTCGTCGACCCACACCACGTCTTCCGCTTCTTTCCAGCGTCTTTCAAAGAAGTCATTGGCAACACATGCGAAAGCTCACGAGATGATGGGTGGCAAACCCAAACCCTAAAAGGAGTGATGGTTGGCAAACCCTACATCCAACAAAGGGGTCCCGCTTCCTCGCTCATGTCAGACCGCATCCCAACCCGAACCCAGAAAGCTGAGCTTGTAGGCGAAACCACCACAGCTCAAGCTCTGAATCGTAAACCGGGGACCCCCAAACCCAAGCTCTCTGATTCACAGCCAGAACCACGACATGTTGAGACGGCAGTGCCTATAAGTATACAGACTGACACGACGGCTCCAACGTTACAAGAATCTACGCACTCATCGAAACGACGCAAGGCGCCCACAACTGTATATCTTGAACCATGTCCGACCAGAATACCTGAAGCACGAGCCTGTAAGCTCGAAGCGAGAAACTCTAAAAAATAAACCCCTGCATCCAAAATCGGCCTGCCAAGACTACAGGCGAGGCGAAAACTCCTAACCCGGAGCCAACACCTAACTCAAAACGCTCTTCGATCCTTGCACAAAATACACATCTAGATACACGCAAAGAGGAAACAGGTAGACACACACACAACTGTCTATCTTTAAACTGCGTATCACATCATAAAACTGTGTTGTCTCATGTGCATGTAAATATTATATACATTGATGCATGCATGTGTGTATGCATGTATGTACGTACAAGCTGTGTCTTCTTCAAGGTTGTTGTTTACGTTATGCGAGAAGCGGCTGCCTTGCAGAACTTGTCTCTGACAGACTCTGACATCTGACACCTTATGTCTGAAGCCTTGTCAACCGAATATACAAATTCAAAGACCTACCTCTCGTTGCACTTCCTACACAATCTTTAGGGTGGGAGGTCTTCCCAAACCTGTTGCAGTACATGGTTGCAGTCCCACCCAGGAGAATACATGTCAAATCTCACAAAGCACGCATCCTGGCCCTGATATGCCCTGGGCGTAACAAGTCCTCGCCCCCGAATCCGGAATGCACCAGTTAACGTCACAGCCGAAACTTCTGAACCACATCCTTGCAGCCACATCGCCCACCGTCTCCGCAGGGCCGTCGTCTTGGGAAGCATCCTCCGGGCATTGCCGGTTTACGGCTTTGGGTTTAGGATATTTAGGAACCCTAAACCCTAAACCCGATGTGCAGATGACAGCGTTAGAGCTTTCTCGTTAAGGGGGCATCATTGATGCAATGATCAGGGTTGGGCGGCTGCTGCATAGCGCTTCGAAGTTTTCGCCTTTTAACTTCGGTGTTCGCAATGTTCGCAACATTCCGACTAACCATCTGCGATAATATCACCAACAGCGGGTTTCTGCTAAGATGATCGCCAAATCCAATTTCACATAAAACTAACTCCTCGGCCGCAGTAGAGGCAGGCATGCAACCACGCCCCAAAGCCGTAAACCCTAAACCCTAAAACCCTAAAGCCCTAAACCCCTAAAGCCCTAAACCCCAAAACCCCATACCCTCCAAAGCCCAACAACCCTGGAGCTCCACAATCCCTGCAGCGGAAGGCCCGATCCCTGAACCTTGAACACTAACCCTTAGCATCAAAAATAGCCTAAAAGCCTTACAAAATAGGGTCTTTGAGGGATCCTCAGGGTTTAGGGGTTTAGGGGTTTACGGGTTTACCCATAGGCCTCTAAGTAGTTCATTTTTGGGATTACCTTATAGGATCGTAAATATAAACCATAAAAAGGAACTACTTAGGGGCCTGTGATTGTAGTTCCTTTTTGAGGTTGCCTTTTAGTAATCCTTAATATAGATTTGGTTAAAACAAAAAAAGGAACTACAATGGAGACTATAGGTAAAGCACCTCAACCCTCAACCCAGCCGGAGCTTCAAGAGCCCAAAGGCAAACACCGACCCTAAACCCCAAAACACGTCTGCTAGTATCATCCTTTTTTTGTAGTCACTATATAGTATTATAGTGATTATTGTTATGATAACTGTTAATGAGATTCCCTAGAACCGAAACCCTAAACCCCATGCAATCCCTAAAAACATCCCTACACCCCAAGCCCAGCAGCTCCCAAAGCCCTGATCCCAGAGCCTTCTTCAGCCCCAAAAGCCTTACGAGCCCTACAGCTAAGCAATAAACCCCCCCCCTGTAGGACGAGTCCTACACCCCGAAAGCCTACTTGAGGGGCCTGAGTAACTTAGGGTAAGGGTTTCGGGGTATAGTCTTGCATAGCTACAATAAGGAACCTCAAGGATTGATGTTGGCCATTATTTAGGCCTCTACAGTACATAGAACAATTAGAGACTCTATACCCTAAACCTTATGCTCTAGACTCGAAAAAAGGGCCTGCCTCGAAGTCTTCATCCTCGTAGTCGTCCTCTGTACTCATCTTTGGTGCCGGCGCCGCCGGCTCCGGTGGAGCCACGTTCGCCTTCTTAGCATTGGGGGGGGGAGACGGGGGGCGGCCGAACGCAAGCGTGGGCTGGCCTTCTTAGCATTGAGGCGGGAGGTGGGTGTGGGGGGGAGAGGGGGGTGCAGCTCCAGGCGAGCGTTCTAGGATCTTGGGTAGGTTTGGGGCTTAGCCTTAATGGCTCGAAGGGTCATGGGGGTTTAATAAGCAAAAAGGGTTTGGGGCTTCGTGCTTGGGGAGCGAGGACCGCTTCAGGGGGCTTCGGCTGTTAAAGTCTAAGCCACTAATTCTTCGGATTTTGGGTATGTGTGTGTGTATATATATATATATCTGTATATATGTGTATATATATATGTATATATATATATATACATGTCTAGATATAGACATATGACAACGGCTCTTTGTTTGATTTTTCAGACGGGCAATGAAAGAAACCGAACGGCAGAAGAATGCGGACCAAAGTCTCTGAACCCTCAAGGATATAACGAACACTGCATTGAAGTATCAATTCCCTGCCAGCTCGCTGGCATTGCACGTAATGTACGTATGGATGTATGTGCTGCGGCGCACTATATGGCTAGTGTGTTCGTCGTTTCCGCAGAGCATCTTCAGTTCCTACATCCGGGAGCAGGCCTTTGCAGGACGTGAAGACAGGCTAATATTGAAGGTTCAATCATAACTGCCAATATAGTTTCTGAGGGTTCTTATGATTTTACTGTGACCCCAAGCCCTATGAACCCTAAAACCCTCAACACCTACTTCTAACGATCAAGGTCCGTATACTACTCCTTATAGGGAAACCCTGAGCCCAAAGGCACCCGGGAGCCAATCAGACCCAGTGTGAAGGTGATCGAACGTCTTGAACGCTGTTTTCTTTTCGACCGCTAAGGGTCATACGGTTGATGATATAAATCCAGCGTCATACCCATAATAAATATACCATAGCTCCCATAGTTTATGATCCTACACCCTGCCAGGATCTGAAAATCATCTGAAGGCAGATGGTATAAAGCGAAGACTAACAGAGTGGAGCGCGAAGGATTCAATACAATCTCAACAAGCCCTACAGCAACTCACCAACTCCATACTAGTAAGAAATCGGAAATGTTCCTCACCCCTTGACAACCCGCATACCTGGCCCCCAATCATTTCACACATAAGATTCCTCAAATCCTGCCGGTCCTTCTCCGTCTTCATCTCCGAGTGCCCGGTGAGGTTGTTATTGTTAGGCGTGGCAGCGGCCTTCGCATTCTGCAAGAGTTGGGACCAATTGCCCTGACCCCTTAAAGCCCTAGAAGCACTAGCGCTTAATACTTCTGTGTAAACCCGTTTAGGACCCAGACATCAGCGGTCAAACACGAGATCGGAGATCTCCGGCATAGAAAGTCATGAAAACCCCGCTGCGACAACGGGGACTGGCTTCTAGAGGTGGAATTGAGGTTCTTGAAAAGGGTCGGTAAGGAACGCTGTAAGGGGTTCGGTATGGTACGGAGCTTTTTGGATGAGAGGTTGGCACTGCAGTTTGCGGGTTTAGAAAGCCCCTACAGTACACAACCCGAAGCAATGGCTTAACGGACAGCCGAGGCACATGCTTCACCAAGCTCCTACTGTGGCCCAGTAGTACAACTAAAACTAGACTGTACTAGACTTTATAGACATGTCATCCGCGAACTGGCCCCCTTGCGCCTCAAGTGGTTTGCCATCATCTAGCTCGAATCGCCTAAGACGCTGAGATGTTCTTTCAGCTTTTCCTGGTATACCCCAGCCACTTCTAGGAAACTTCTTCAGTTCTGCATGCATTGCCGAAACCCTAGACCCTGGCTAGCACCAGTCTAGACGCCCCGAGACTAAACTCCCTCCCCCCCCCCGCACCAGGGCCTTGATAGAATCAATGGCCGGGGCATCCTGTCATTTGGACTCAATCAAAGGTTTACACTTCAACTTCAGGGTTCGGAGTTTAAGGCGAAGCAGATGAAAGGGCAGCCGAAACGCAAACCCCACGACAAAGGTCGGTGTTTGTTGCGGCTGTGGCTGCTGCTGTTGCCACCGGAGCTTGTGAAAGCCCCCCGTTTGAAAACCCTAAACCCTAAACCCTGAGCCCTAAAACCCTAAACCCTAAACCCTAGACCCCAAACCCTAAACCCTAAAAACCATAAGCCCTAAACCCAACTCTCAAAGTCTCGAAGGCCTTGGCC
The DNA here is from genome assembly GCA_905231915.1 of Symbiodinium necroappetens. Classification (NCBI taxonomy): domain Eukaryota; class Dinophyceae; order Suessiales; family Symbiodiniaceae; genus Symbiodinium; species Symbiodinium necroappetens. The sequence goes on along the minus strand of CAJNJA010071063.1, from coordinate 14,404 downwards.
GGCTGTGGAGACGAAGCCACCACCTCGTTTGGCCTGGAGACCTCCTGCAACCGTGGCGCAGGCTTCTGGGACAGATCATAGAGTCATAGAAGGTCCAACCCCCTAGGGTTTAGGGTTTAGGGTTTAGGGTTTCCGCGTGAACCCCCCCCCCCCCCGAATAGATAAGGTAGCTTATCTTGGCCACATCTTGAAGTTCCATAGTTAAGCTTAGCTAGGGCTTATCAAGCCTAGAGGCTCTTAGGGACCCCTAGGGTTTAGAGCTCCGGGACATTATCCCTAAACCCTATAAACCCTAAACCCTAAACCCATGGACCTCTAGAGGCTGATCTTTTGCCGCTCCAGGGCAAGTCCTCTGGCAGCTTCTAGGCGGTAGACAACAACCGTCCACCCTGAAACTCCGGGAGCATCCCAACTCCCTACCCATTAAAGCTGTAAGTTCCCCATAGTGTAGCACGTACATAATTATAAACACTCAATCTCTAAACCTTAGGGCCCCCAAAAGACGGGGAATCCCACACAAAGGAAGCTCCGAGCACTGGCACCGGTAGGAACCCAGCCTCCAGAAAGCTAACGAAAGAGTCTGGCGCGAAAAGGAGCTCTGGCTACTTGTACCCTTATGTTGCCCTAGGGCTCCAGTTATTTATAAATAGTGGGTTACCAACCAAAAATTATGTACCCCAGCAACCTGCTATTTAGGTAACTGGAGCCCTAGGGTTGCTTAGGACTCACTATTCGTGATCGTACACAGACTTAGACATGAACAAACTCCAGAAAGTCCGGAGAAAGGCACGTGTCTCGTCTATCGCAGTCGAGGGCCATTGGAACGCTCTTGCTGTGAGTGGCAGTGGTGCTGGCATTAATGGTTATTGTCAATTGTCAGTCCTAGTTCCACTTACGACTAGCATTGTCGTTGCAAAGGTCCTCTTCTTCCTCCGGCTCCTCTTCCCAATCATCGCCATATTCATCGCCATACTCGGCATCGTTCTGCCTGCACAAGGAGGCACGGAAGGACAGCTGGCTACTGGTGGGCCAAACCTGGGGATCATGAAAAATGCGTGGAGCACACAGACCTGAGGAAACCCCGATGTTCTCCCCCTCATCGACCATCGAAACTGAGATTCCAATTGCAATAATCAGGATGCGGGTCTCGCGGAGTATCCCGGGCCCGGAGCACTTCAAAAAGAAACGCTGTCTTGACATTGTTTACAAGCAGACATCATCACAGCTACTCTGTCACGCTTTTCTGCGAGGGGTCAGAGGACAACCATCACTGCGCATCAAGGGATCGGAGAGAGGTACAATTTCTGCGAATAAACCCCTTAGGGCCTTAGGGGCCGAGTACCTTAGCCCAAAAAAAAGTCAACCTTTTTGAAAGCCATTAGTTGGCTTTAAGAAGCAGCACTCTCAGCCCAAGCCCAACCGGAATTCATTCCGAGACCTGATCAGGAGCACCCTCAACTACTTTACCGAGTGAAACAACCCTAAACCGTAATACCTAAACCCTAAACCCTAAAAACCCTAAAAGCCCTAAACCCTAAAAACCCTAAACCCTAAAAAACCCTAAACCCTAAAAGCCCTAAACCCAAAACTCTGATCTTAAAGCCCCAAGTCCCTGCGCCCTCCTCGAAGGTATCTTCTCCTCCTCCAGATTTCCTGGCCGCCCCAGTCTGGAAGGTTTAAGGCTTGGGAATAAAGGGGAATTAGTCGGAATAAGCGCATAAGAATCCTCTACGATTTTTTGGGGTGGTTCCTTAGTATCATGTGGATGAAGCGCTTGCGGCAGAATTCAGGACATAGGCTGGCAAACCATTCAGAATTCAGACCGAAGTGTCTGCAAACAGCCTCATCACTAGGTCCCAATCCTGCAAGCCCCTCAGCAAAAGACGCGAACCTTTCGCTTGCTGCCAACCTTTCCTGCACTATGAACACCAACCTGCAGCAACAAAACCCTAAACCTCAAACCCTAAAGCTGTTCAGAGACTCTTTCGGCTGATTGAAACCCTGGGCCGTGAACCCCTGAAGTTTAAGGCTTCACCTGCAGTGCTACGCCGGGAAGCCAGGTGAAGCAGCTTGATGCACATGGATCCAGAAACAACCTTTAAAGCATGACCCCACGAAGGTTCTGTAGCTTTATACTTCATACCGGACGACTGGTGGCCCGAAATGGCTTCAGTTAATGTAGGGGCCTTAATAATTAGATAAGGAACGCCCAAAAGCCTATTCTAATTCTTACGGCCCCTACATGATGTTTTTGCAAGGCCAACGCACTGATACCTTCTCACAAAAACTTTTATCGGGCTGACCCACTTGCTATCATTTCGCATTCCGTGGCCTGCAGCTTGCTCCACGGCCTCCTGGTATCGTTCAGATCTTTAGGCGCATGGCTGTACACATTTATTGGGACTTGGAGCTGAACAATGTCTCTTTCGGGGGTGCGTACATGGATGGACACACACACACACACATACGCTCAAGCGTACACAAACATTCTCGCCTCTCTTCTTCTTCCTTCAGGTTAAGGGAGCCTGTCAAGCTCCCATGGGGCCCCCCAGTGTTCCGGGGCTTTCGGGGAGCCTCTCTCTCTCTCTGTTTCTCTCTCTCTCTCTCTTTCTCAGTCTTTCTCTCTGTCTCTCTCGTTCTGTCTTTCGCTCTCACTCTGACTCTCTCTCCCTCGCTCTCTCTCTCTCTCTCTCGCTCTTTCGCCGCCACACTCCCTCTCTCCCTCTCTCTCTCTCTCTCGCTCGATTGTGTTCAGTTTCCTGGGAGTAGTAAAGGTTGACTCCGGGGTTAAATGAAGCAGACGCTCGCAACTACGTAGTACCTCCACTAGGAAGCCACATGTGCACTCACCACCGAACGATGTAACCCTAATCTCTACACTACTGATACTGTGAGTTCTCAAACACACGGTGAGCAGCGGTGCCCGGAATCAGTCTGACGACCCAAAGCAAAGCCCCTTGTGAGTCCCAGAATCTTCTGTATGCAGGTCTATGGCTCCGGGGCTAAGGCTCAAGGTTTGGTGGGTTAAGGAATGTACTTTATCCTACCAAAATAGGGATCTATAGTAAAATAACAGAAGTTGCCTATTGTGGAAACTCAAATACTCAAACTAAGTTCCTGAAGAAGAACCCAGGTTGTAGCTGTAGGGTTCGAAGTTCTAGGGTTCAATGTAAAGGATGGGGACCCTAAACCCTAAACCGACAACGCAACTGCTGCGGCCTTCATCCGGTGCAGTATAATATAGTGGCTTTGGTAACTCCAGAGGGGTTCGGGGGTCCCCATAGTATGCTTTTATACGGACCATCTGGGGAGCATGATTAATAATAGCTTTTTTTGACCACTTGTTTGCACGCTTCTCCTTTCAGTCATCATTGTCGAGAGAGTGACAGAGTGACGTGAAGTCTCCGTGTCTGAAATAGGGGCCTTAATAATTAGAAGTTTGGTGTATAGGCTACTATAGCAATACACTATCAATTAAGGAACCCTTAAAATTATATTACTACCTATGCAGGCTTCTATATCTCCGCAACCTTGAAGGCAGCACACCGTCAGTTTGGCATTTTCGAAAAAAACTGGTATGCGCTGGCTACCTGCCTGACTATAAGCCACAAACCCTAAGCTGTAAACCACCTTACTCCAATCACAGATTCATCTAAGAAGCTCTATGAGTCAACCGACTGACGCTTCAGAACAAGCATAACGCCTCCTTAACATTAGTATATTATAGTATATGATAGCATATGATAGCACATCAGTGGCATGCCGCTCCTCCACCTTCTTCGGCGCCACCGGCTTAATGGGAAGAATGGGTGACACCTTCGACAAACGTCAGCCCGCGAAGGGCGTAGGGTTTAGGGCAATGTTTACAGTTCACAACTAACCCTAACCCCCCAGGTACCTACTATATAGTATATAGGGTACGCGAGCCCCTAGGGCCTTATATAGTAGGTACCTGGGGGGTTAGGGTAAAAACCCAGAGTTCTGGCGTTATCGAACTTCGGCGCCCAAGATTCAATCCTCCCAGCATTGAAGCCGAAGCCCTGAATTCGAAAGGACGCCCGAACCCCGTTCTACGCCCCACGCCCGAAACGCCGGCTCTGAAACCCGAACCACTGGAGCCTCAAACCCTTCAACAACTTTAAACGGGTGTTTGGTTTAGCCCTAAATGCCGAAAAGACCTATAGAGCCTAAATGCCCGCAGCCGAAGCTTCACCCAGAACAGCCCGGCTAAAAGAAAATCGAGGGCTTCCGGTGGCTTGGGGCTTCGGTTTGAGTTTAGTGATTAGAATTCAGGGTTTAGGGGTCAGGGTTAGGATTTAGGGTCTAGGGTTTATAGGGTTTAGTAAATTTAGTGTTTCGGATTTCGAAATTGGACCACACAGCCAGTGTCACATTTTGGCGAACGATGGCTCTACGCAAGTGTTGCAATCTGGCTTACCCCGGCCCTAACTTCACATGCCAATGTAGCTGCAGATGCGTGCCTCTTGCCCCTGTATTCGCGGGACGTCCAGGTCTCGAGGGGCCGGACTCGGATTCTGATCCTGCAGCACCGCTGGTAAACTCGAGGCTACAGGACGGGATTCCTTAAAGCCTCAATCGGGACACTGTGTGTAGGTCCCCCCAGATTTTGAGATCCTTTGGCAACTGGCAAGTGGCCTTGAAGCAAAGCTTCTTTCTCAAAGTTGGCCAGCGCACGAGGATCATTTGCAGCTTTCTCCAACGAACATATCCACAAGCGTCCTCATAATGGTACGCTAAACCCTAAACCCTAAACCCCAAACCACCACAAGGCATGCGCACCCAAAATGTCTAAACCCATGGGGCATCTCGGGTGGTTTGCATCCACCGCACTGTGTCTGTTCATGGGAATCGAGCCTTGCCAGCAGTTGGCCATTGTCCTAACTTTTATTATCCGATCTTACCTTATCTTATCTTATGTCTTATCTTATATACTATCTTATATCTTATCGTATAACTTGCCTTATCTTATATCTTACATCTTTGGTTTATACTGTATATATGGTGTTCTATTAGATTGTTGCCGCAGACAACCCTCATGCTTAGGCTCCGCACTTTCATCACCTACAATTCCTTCTCCTCTTGGGGGCTTTAATTGCGGCTTCATCAAACTCAGACTCGTGACCGCATTCGCAACGAACATGAATGATTACCTCGCATTTCACCCCATGCCGCGGGGTCATTGAGGGGATGTCCTCCAAGCGACCGAAGCTTTTGCCTAGTTTGCTCCCAGACTCTTTAGCTCCTAGCTGGAAAGACAAGCGAGATCACTGGGTGGCATGCATTCAAAAAGCGTGTCTTCATTCTCTCGAGCTGTCCGGGTTCGCCAGAACACTACACTGGTCCCGCAGTCTGCGATACAACAGCGTGTTCACAGCAATTTAGTGTATAATTGTTATTATACAATATATTAATATTTTCTGTTTTATACTATATTATATAATATTTTTTGTATTTTACATAAGTTGATACTAAGCGACTAGATGCCTGAAGACCTGGATAGCTAAGACGCCTTGGCTGGGGCCCATGCGGCCGGCGAGTCCATCAGAGAAGTCTATACAACAGATAGGGTTTAGGGTTTAGGGTTTAGGGTTATCAGAGAAGTCTGATACAACAGGGATGTTCAGCTTTCTAAAAAGAGTAGCTGCGGCTGTAATGATTCTTGTTGCTGTTGCTATCACCTGGTATTATGCTTTAATCGGCTGGTAAGGGCCACAGGTGCACCCAGTAATGATGCTAGTGGCTGCTGTGGACTCATGTCAGTTTGCCAATACGACTCACCAACACACTCAGCGGCGCTTAAGTACATCCGCCATCGTATTGAATATGATGCTTGTGAATACTACGAGTACATGCCAACACTACGCACCTTTTCCTGGAGATAGGCGCAAACCTGCAGAAGCAACAAACCCGACAAGGTAGAATATTTTATCCTAAACGGGCTGCACGTCCTTCCAAGAGTCAGCCGGATGTTGCGTCAGCAGCGCAGCGGGTAACAGTGTCTCTTTGGCCTGCGTCACCCGCAGGGTTTTCTCGCGCCAAACCAAATTACTCGCACAGCACAGGACATAAAGAATCAGGTGCTGATTGCCTGCCTCGGGACAAAAAATAATAGCGGCGGCAGCAGTAGTAGCAATAGTGACACGTCAAACAGTAGTGGCTGCACTCAAGCAACGGAACTCAGAATGAGACTAAACGCTGCTTTGGATGCCTGCCTTGATGTCGGACATCTGCGGCATTGCTGATAGCGGACGAGCGAGAGGCTTGCCCATGGAGAGGAGAGTGTCCTAGGAGCTTCCACTAGTATAGCAGTGGAAAGGTAAACCTGTGGTTGTTGACTTACCACCTCTGATTCCCGCAGAGTTCGATGACATCGTAGCTTTGGGCTTTGAGCATCAGGTCAAAAGGACTAGGTCGGCACCCTTTATGCTAAACAGAGATTGGGTACCTATGATACACATATATTGGCTGAGATCATAAATTAAAGATCACTTTGGTCAAGTCAGAGCTGGTCTAGACGCTCGCAGCGGTGAGTTAACGCCTACATTGCGGGTCCTGAAATTCGACGCTAGCCTGTACCCAAACAGAATAGTCAGCATAATCAGAATCAGAAGAAGATGAAGACCTGCTTTCATAATAACAGTTTTAATACTATAACTAAAACGTAGTTCTGACAGCAACATAATATTCAGAAATACCCAAACCTGCTTGGGCAGCATGCTGCTGCCTTATAATGGATGACTCACCGCCCAACGCCTTGCATCCAGGGAACCCTCGAATTGATTTGAAGCCCAGGCCCAACTTCAGAATCCCAGAGCCCCGAACCTTGATCCATGGATCCCCGGTTTAAAGGTTTAGGGTTTAGGGTATACCGAAAATGTTGTTAATTGTGTTTTACAGGTATGTGTAAAAAAAACAATTAACAACATGGTTTAAGGTTTAGGGTATCCGGAAAATCGAAACTTTTAAGTGCTTGAAATGGCCGACAAGTCACCACCAGCTCTGCTGGACAGCCGAAAACTCTCAAAGTGCTCCTCGGATGACGTGGACGTGCAAGCCTAACGTAGGGGTCTTAATAAATAGAATATGGTTTGGGAGGGTTCCTTATCATAAGTATAGTATATGTGCTCCGAAACCCTATCCAAATTATTAAGGCCCCCATATTAAGAGCCTGCTGAAACCAGCTCTGCACTCTAACTCCAAAATTCTTGTTGCCCCGGTCCTGACGAATTGATTCACAATACTGTGATTGGGACCACGACTAGGAATCACTATGGATATCGGGGGCTTTCCGAAAGCAGGGGACCCTAATATATAGTACCCTAAATAGTAGGATCCTTATTGTAAAGACCCCAATATAAGGTACCCTGATTTTCGGAAAGTCCCATATGTCCCGGACTTCAACATCCTGAAGCCAGAGCCCAGGAAGTCTCTCACGATCAAGCTTGTGGCGAACCGAATATAAAACCCAAGGCCCTAATTTAGGGTTTAGGGTTTAGGGTTTAGTGTCGAACCGAATATAAACCCCAAGGCCCTAATTTAGGGTTTAGGGCCTTATAGTAACCTCTAGATCATAGTCTCCCCTCATGGTACGCCATTATACCACAGCAACGCTTTAACCCTTCTATTACAGTAACACTTATAGCAGCCCTTATCGTAACACTTCTAGTGACCCTTTTTATCATAGTAGCACTTGTAATAACCCTTATAGTAACACTTATAGATCCTAAATCCTAAACCCTAAACTCCCAAAACCCCTAAACCCCTATACCCTAAACTCCCTACTGTAGACCCCTAAACAATAAACTCCCTAAACCCCTAAACCCTAAACCCTAAACTTCCTAAACCCCGGAACAACAAACTCCCTGAACCCCGAAACCCTAAACCCCGAAACCCTAAATCCCTGAACCCTAAACTCCCTAACCCCTAAACCCCTAGACCCCGAACCCTAAACCCCTAAACCCTGAACCCTGAATAAATTTCGCCAAATCTCAAAGGAAGCGACTTCACGGCCCGCATACTGGGTAGCGGCCCCGAAATCTCTGCAAGAATGCTTCCCTTCGACCTCCAGGGCGTCCACATAGTCATAGGGGCTTTTAGGGTATGTTGGTAAAATTATAGTATATGCGCAAGTTGATTATTGTAGGTATTACAGTAAAAAAAATTATAGTGTATATTCTAGTAACTATAGTATATATTATAGAAATAAGGATAACTAAGGACTACTCTTGACCTCCAGGGCTTCCACGCTGTTGTTTAGTTTCTTTAGAGTCTCCAAAACCAGAGGTTACCCATAGGCCCCTAAGTAGTTCCGCTTTTGGTTTATATTTAGAATCCTATAAGGTATTCCGAAGATGGAATTACTTAGGGGCCTATGGGTACAGACTTTAGGGCTGCGGCCTCAGCGTTTTGAAGTTGATGCCTTGCGGTTTTACAGGAGTTCGGGTTCTTGTTTGTGGGGCTTAGCATGTAGGCTTTAGGACCCTAAACCCTAAACCCTTAGGGTTTAGGGTTTAGGGTTTAGGGTTTCGGAATGGAGGTCGACTTTCGTGTTCTTTTTGCTCTGAGGTCGGGGTGAAAGCCGTTTGTGTGAATTTACCCCGGTTACCCAGAAGCTCAGGTACTGGGTTCAGGGTTCAGGGCGTTGAGTGTTCAGGGTTTCAGGTGTAAGGTTTCGGATTCAGATCTATAGGGTGTGATGACTTCAAGATTAAGGGGGCTTCAGAGCTTGGAGACTTCAAGGTGTCATAGGTTACTTACGGTCCTGCATATCTTGAAGTCTACATACAAACCCACAGGGCTTCTAGGGAGGCACTCGCCGAGTTTCGAGGGAAGGGTGGTGTGGTGTACAAGCATGTGGTGGCCAGGTTGAACTCATGATGACCTGACCATGGAAACGACGTGTGTGCATAATTGTTCCTTGTTGCTGTCCCCTTTGCAGACTTTCGCAGGCCGTGTTGGCAGACATTGTACTATGTGCGATGACCCGCACGAGCAGCTTTAACAACGAGCTGGAGCAACCAAGCCAAGCAGCCAAATACATGGGAGGACAGTTGGCTGCAGGCTTGGGGGGTTACTTTGAGGGTTTTTGTGGTTTTTTGCCTGCTTGGGTCCCAGAGTGATGCGGCAGTCTACGAACCTTGTATGTAGAGCATTATGCTGCGAGCAGAGGTCCCGAAACCACAGGCTCTGAGAGCGATTCTGTGATTGAGCATCTTCTGCATGTCACCAGACTTGGAAAACACGGACCTTTCCATAACCTAGGCTGAACATCTTTATGGCTGATCCCAGTGCGACCATGGAGCAAGCGGATCTGCAGTGTGTCCGCGTGCGTCGCGGTGAGACCCAAATCCTGCAAGCCTGACAGCCTCAGGCTTCAGCCCTGCTGAGCTGAAGCTGTCATAAATCGTCTCGCGAGAGAGAGAGGAGACGCACAAGAAAGTTCTGCCGATCTTTCTACTTGCACATGCATGTATGTCTACATTGTCTACACAGACAAACGCAGACACAGACGCACACACACACACACACGCGCATGTCTATATATATATATACATACATACATACATACATACATACATACATTTATATATATAATATATGCATAGACACACATACATACATGCATGCATACATCCCTACATGCATGCATACATACATACATAAATGCATGCACGCATGCATACATAAACATACATAAGTACATACATACATACACACATACATACATACATACATACATACGTACATACATACGTACATACATACATACATACATACATGCACTCACAAAAATGCATTCATAAATACATGCACACAACAAATCCATCCATCCATCCATCCATCCATCCATCCATCCATAACTTCATCCATCCATCCGTCCATCCATGCATACATACTTGCATACACATAATATACACATGTGTATACATATGGGGTATGTATGTACATGTATGTATACATAAACAAACACCTATGTCTATAACTATATATATATATGCATGTGTATATATATATATAGATATAGATATATGCACATACACATACATAAGAATGTATATACGTACATACATACATATACATATATACTTGTATATATATATGTATATATGTATGTATGCATGCATGCATGGATGTATCTATGTATGTATGTATGTATGTATGTATGTATGTATGTGTATGCGTGTGTCTGGGTACGTGTATGTGTATTTGTGTGTGTGTGTGTGCTTGTGTATTGTGTATGTGTGTATGTCTGTGTATGCAAACTTATATATATATATATACGTATATGTGTGTATGTGTGTGTTAATGTATGTATGTATGTATGTATGTATGTATGTATGTATGTATGTGTCTATACATATATATATATATATGTATATATATATATGTGTGTGTGCATGTGTATGCATGTATGTCTACGTGCATGTGTCTTTATGTCTCTGCTTGCTTCTACCTACATAGATGTAGATATATGTATATACACATACATATATATATATATATACATACGCCGCATACGCACACACACACATGTATATATATATACACATGTGATAAGGAGACTCACACGAACATAGATAATGACATGGACGTGTTCGAAAGGCCATGCAATGGGCATGCTGGAGGATGATGGCTCCTTCCAAAGAGCCTGAGGCCCAGGGTGCGTGCAGGGGTGAAGCGGTTCGGGTTAAGGGACGTCCCTCTTCTCTGTGCCCGATATGCCAAGAGAGGAAACCCTAGGCCCTAAAAGCCTAAAGGGCTATACCCTAGTCCCTAAAGCCCTAAACCCTAAACCCTAAAGCCCTAAACCCTCAAGCCCTAAGCCGAAATTCGATAGAAACCCCAAGCCGGTTGCCGAGCGACAGCGCAAGCCTCGGCTGATTTGCCAAAAAACTGGGTTTAGGGTTTAGGGTATAGGGCTTCTTGTGATTGTCTGAGCTTTTTTGCCCATTTGGCATGTGCTTTAAGTTGCAAAGTGCATTCTGTGGAGGACATGATCATTTTCAGACAATTAGTGATTGGTTTTAACCTTGCCAGCGCGAAAGATGCCCCTCAAACCCTATGCCCAAGGTGCTTGAAGTATTTGTGGTCGACGTTGTCATAATCCAGGTGTCTGAAGCGCCTGAGTAAGTGTGCCCAACTGGGTCAGTCGCAGAGCTCTACTTCGAGAATCCCAATCCCTGATAGAACCTAACCCTAAACCCTAAACCCTTGAAGCCCTAAACCCGAAACGCCAGAACAAAGGCCCATCTTGAAGCCCGGGGGACTCGCCCTGCTTTTCAGGGTCCCGCTGGCTTCAGGAATCCCTGAAAAAGCAAAACAAATGCCAGTGTCTATATTGGGGGTCGGAATATATTGGGGGTCGGAATGTTCATATAAATCATCATCATCATCATCATCAACCTCTTCATCATCACCATGAGTTTGCTTCCTAACCCCTGCATAATAATGCTACTACGACTAATAATATACTGTTTATTATTCTAATTATAGTATAATTGACCCAGAAACCTATTCTAATGACGAAGGCTTTTTGTGTTAGATGTCTTAGGTGTCTTCAAACCATGTACCTCCTGAACTGCAATCAGAACCCCAAACCGCTATGCTCCGAACTAAAGAGCCCCATGGAAGCGCTTCAACGTCAACTTTTGGATGCCGCGCACTACGAGGGGTTTAGGGTTTAGGGTTCAGGGTTGAGGGTTCAGGATTTAGGGTTTAGGGGCTGTGTGCTTGTAAGGTCTTTTGACGCACAGGGCCGACTGTAGAGGTCCTTGAAGCCCAAGATTCCTCAGCCCTCCAACTTGTGCCGCACTGAAGGACTGCAAAAGAAACCTGTAGAACCTCTGCACCATGTCCAGCGGCTGCAAAAGGTCTGACAGTTTCGGTTTCAAGGTGTTGGGGACCTGAAAAGGAAGAATCTAGACTCAAGCCGAATAAGCAACAAGCGACAACACTAGCAAGGATGAGATGAGGATACACGTTCTGTTTGTCTTGTTAGTATAGCACCAGACCAGAAGCCCTTTCCCACTCTCTCTCTCTCTCTCTCCCTCTCTCTCTTTTTCTCTCTCGCTCTCTCGCCCGCTGTCTCCTCAACAAAACCATCCATCTATCTAACTACCGATCTATCTATCTATCCTTCTATCGACCTACCTATCTACCTATCTATCTGTCTATCTGTCTATCTTCTTTCTGTCTATCCGTCTATTATCTGTCTTTCGATCTACGTATCTATCAATGCTTATGTATGTATGCATCGATGTCTGTGTATATGGTTTAGGGTTTAGGGTTTAGGGTTTATGTATGTACGTATGTATGTATACCTCTGTATGCAAGTGTGCTTATAGCTTATACGCATATACACATGCCGATATACACGTATCGATGCGTGTCTGACGGACGCAAAAACCGCACTTTTCAGACACCAAACACCTGTAACTGTGATAGGCCTTAAGGGACCCCTGGGGCTCCAGTTACCTAAATAGTGGGTTACTAACCATATATTTGTGTAACCCAGTAACCTACTATTTAGGTAACTGGAGCCCTAGGGGAAACTATGTAGTTCCTTTTTAAGATTACCTTATAGGATTCTAAATATGAACCACAAAAAGGAACTACTTAGGAGCCTTACGGGAAACTATGTACGAAGCAAGGCGCAGCTGCATCGTCTCCGCTTCCGCAACTGCCGACCTGATCTCCCGCGGCGTGAAAAAAGGGAAGACCCTAACCCCCCAGGTACCTGGGGCTTTAGGGCTTTAGGGCTTTAGAGCTTTAGGGTTTAGGGCTTTTAGGGCATTGGGGCTTTAGGGCTTTAGGGTTTCTACTATACAGGGCCCCTAGGGGCTCTAGGGCCCTGTATAGTAGGTACCTGGGGGGTTAGGGGAAGAGCTTCGGGAAGATGTGCGCACGGCTTCGTATCTGATATGTGCGGTCTTGTTCTGTCTAACCCTAACCCCCAGGTACCTACTATACAGGGCCCTAGGGGCTCTAGTACCCTATATAGTAGGTACCTGGGGGGTTAGGGTAAGGATCTGGGATTGGTGGTCGATTTAGGATTCGGGTTAGGGCTTGCTCACGAACATACTGGCTGAAAAGGCTGAAACCTCGTGTCCTTAGATCCACTCAGGCCTGAACAAAGCCCAGAAAACGAACAAGCATATGAGCATCATAGCTGTCGTTGAGGTCAAATGTCAGACGTCTGTCTACCCGTGAATTTGGTCTTGTTGTTCCAACATCTGCAAATCGAACAAGCCCCTGCACCACTCCTCGGCCGTCCTCCTGCCACCAAACTGACAACACCATCAGTACAAGCCCTAAACCCTAAACCCTAAATCCTAAACCCTACACCCTAAACCCTCAACCCTAAACCCTAAACTCACCGTTGCCACGGTCACTCCCCGCCGCCACAGATGTCGTAGTTGCTGAACAACCCACAAGAACATCTGCTAGTACCACAGCAACGCTAGCAGCGCCAAACAAGCATAAGAACAAGAAGCCCTGAAGCCTAATTTGAGCAACCCCAAAAGCCTCAATTCTAATCGGACAAGCCCCAAACCGAAGAACTCGAAGCGCTAAACCCTAAGCCTCAAAACTGAACAAGCCACAAGCCGAGACCCTCAACCCTAAATCCTAAACCCTACGCCCCCAAACTGAACAATCCCTAAGCATTCCCTATCACGAGCCCTAAATACTAAACCCTGAACCCTAACCCCCTAAACTAAAACCCTGAAACCCCAAAACCCCGAAACCCCCAAAAAACCCTTCCTGAGGTTCGGGCACATCGATCATGTCCCCAGGCTCCGTGCCACCAACCGGCCCAGGAGCCTCACCGTAGAAACGCTGCGAGGGACTTTCGTTGGGTTCACCTGGGGTAGTTTCTAAATTAGGATCCATTTTGGGGTTAGGGTTTAGGGTTGAGGGGGTAGGTTTCTAAATTAGGATCCCATTCGGGGTTGGGGTTTAGGTTTGAAGGGGTAGTTTTCTAAATTAGGGTCCCTTTTGGGTGTAGGGTTTAGGGTTTAGGGGGTAGTTGTCTAAATCAGGGTCCCTTTTGGGCTTTGGGGTCCTTCTGACATATCACGGTGCCGTGCTATTTTGGGCACCTAAAGAGGGATCTGAATTTAGAGAACTACCCACATGGGATGAGGCTGCGCATCTAGGTGTAAATAAATTATGGTGCAATTAATAGGCTTATGTCATTGTAGTATATATGTGTGTATGTGTATGGAAGTATATGCGTAGGCAGAGCGGGCACATGTGCATGCATATGTGCATTATAGTTGTATATGTGTATGTAGACAAGTGTGAATGTACGCAGGTGCATATGTATGAATGTACGTGCATGCAAGCATGTACGCATGCACATATGTATATAGATATATATATA
>CAJNJA010071052.1:0-22178 GCA_905231915.1 Symbiodinium necroappetens | reverse complement strand
TGCTCAGGAGAAGGGCCAGCCAGGCCAGCAGCCACGGCGGTCACGGCCACGGCCATGGCCATGGCCATGGCCACGGCCACGGCCATTCCGGGAGGAGGCCTCGCCCCCGCGGCCTCGCATGGATAGTCACAGGAAGCCACACAGAATGCAGGAATTCGCGAGGAGGTCGGAGGGCCTCAGGTCGAAGACTCTCTGCCCGGAGCCCTTCAAGTCGCTCGGCAAAACGTGTCAGCAGCGGAGCCATACAAAATGCATCGGAAAGCAAAACCCAGCTGCTCCGAGACTGAGGTGAAGGAGCACAGATGCACTCGCCGAGACATGCTGGTGGGCCTCAGATGGTTTCTGCGAAAGCCAAGCCAAGCAGAGCAAGTCGAAAATGAAGTCTGTCAGGTCCTCCTCCTTCGATGGCTGCATTGCAAGCGAAGGTGGCCCGTCTGGTTTTAACTAGTGGGGTTAGGAGATCCATGGCTGGTGCTGCTGAGGCAGAAAATCGGCCTTCTGTCGATGGCGGCGAGGTCACACACATGTTCTCTGTGTAAGGCGCCGCGCCCGGGATGCTATCAAGTTCGAGTAGCTGCAAGTGGCACATCTGAGTCGAAAAACGCCAACGGGTCAGTACAAGTTTGGCAGAGCTCTTCTTCACGGATCCACCTTGAGGGCTTGGGAGGGGTATGGGGGGGGGGGTGCAGCGGATCGTTTTTGTCTTTTTTGGGGCCCGACCTTGGTTGGGGCGTCGGCCTGGGCGGGCTCTTGTACAAGATCTCAAAGGGAAATTGCGGATCAAGCTCGTGCGGTATTCTTCAGGGAGTGCCCTACATCAAGAACCGAGCTACAGCTACTTCCGAATGAAATGGAAATCCATAGCTGCGCGGCGAGCCGACGTATGTGTTTGTCCGGTCTTAAGTCTTTGCTTCGTCACTTTCACTGCTTAGGACGACGTAACCCTGGGTGTCTCCACTGGCGTCCCGACTCCGACTGACGTGTGTCTTCGCTGCCGGAGCAGCCCGCTAGATTTTTTTAAAGCAGTGCTCCTTTGCAGTCCTTGCACCCGTTCCTCCCTGTTGAAGCAGGCCAGGTCTGTTGAAACGGACCACCTCGTCCGACTGCTAAGCATTCCCGGACTGGGTGAATGTGTGCGAAGACTTTCAAACATTGTACAGAGCCGAGCAGCAGAAGGCTTCGTCAGTCTAGCTCTCTTGAGCAGGCTTTGGCCAAAGGCCAGTCTGACTTAATACCTCTGCCCAGCAGAAAAGTAGTGATCCAGCACAAGAGCCGGCAGCCCCAGAAGCGGAGAGGGGAGGCTCTCGCACGAGACGAGTGGTGTGACACGAAGGCTGGACCCGGGCTGCTGGCAACTTGCAGCCACGAGAGCATCGTTAGGCACGTGCATGACACTTGCTGCCTGTGTATCCGGTGCAGTTTGAATGATTTGGGCCCGAAGCCTATTCCAGGTTATGGAATCTGGCCGATGATGAAAACTACATTCTCACGCTCCAGGCACGTGCATGGGTCGGTCCTTCGTTCTGCGTTGCTAGCCAGGTGCACATGATATAGCTTGTCGACCTAAAGCCACCTTCCAATCCCAATTCCGCTCCAGCACTGAGCAACGTACATCTGCAGGGCATTGATGAGCGCAACAGCCTCAGCGGGGACAAGGTGACCAGCGTTGACTACAACCCTCGAAAACAGGCCTGCCTCCTGCCGCCAGGAACAGTCTTGCTAGTCGCAGTACGTTTCAATACAGCAGTCAGTTATGTCCTCGCCAGCTGCGTCGTTCTTCCTGAGGGTTTCGAGCAAGCTGAAGCTTTGTGAAGCTTCGAGACCATGCCTTCTGTTTCAATCAACAGACAAGAAACATGAGTCGTCAGGCAGGAGTCAACACAGCAGTGCCTGCGAAACACTCGAATATCCGACATGGCGAGGGTCATAGTCTGAAGTTAGCGGCTTAAGGTTGAAAGCTGGCAGTGTTTGATGCTGCAGCGGAGTGCGGTGTATCTTGTAACTGGTCGGCGAGAGCAGAAGGCGTGCATCGGTTGCGAGGGCGAAGGAGAGAGAACGAAGGAGAACGTCAGACTCCATGTCTTAGATGTGGACTTCCAACGGAACGAATTGCCCCAGAACTAACAAAGAGCGACCGGCGCTCTGTGTCTTACTGAAGAGCACGCGCTCGGGCTTCCAAATCGGTGGGAGACATGTGCTAATGCGTAAAGTTGCAGGTGCTGGCTTGTGGCACGAGGGGAGGGCGCATGGTCGGCATCTCGGAAGGTCCGACCGATAAGCTGCCAGGCTCCGTTACCTTCCTGCTCGCTGGTTTAGCAGTACGTGTGAGTCATGTTATGCCTGACGCTTGGGCTCGCCACAGGAACTTGAAAGGTTTTTGGTCTGGCGGGCCTCGTAACGCCATGTCCATCAAGCTCCGTGAGCTAATCCGGAGCATCCGCGCATGCAAGACTGCGGCAGAGGAACGGGCGGTCATAGCCAGAGAATGCGCCTTGATCCGCACCGCCTTCAAAGAGGACGACAACCAGTTCAGACATCGGAATGTCGCAAAGTTGCTTTTCATTCACATGATGGGGTACCCAACCCACTTTGGTCAAATGGAGTGTTTGAAGCTTATTGCTTCGAGCAAGTTTCCCGAGAAGCGTGTAGGCTATCTTGGCCTGACTCAGCTTCTGGACGAGAACACGGAGGTTCTCATGCTAGTGACAAACTCAATCAAAAACGACATGAGCAGCGACAATCAGTACGTCACCGGCCTAGCCCTCTGTGCTTTGGGCAACATCGGAAGCAATGAGATGTGCAGAGCCTTGGCTCGGGAGGTGGAGCAGATGATGACGTCATCCAATCCATACCTGCGGAAAAAGGCAGCGTTGTGTGCGATGAGAATCATCCGAAAGGTGGAAGAGATAGAAGACAAATTCAACGGTAAGATTGGGAACCTCCTTGAGGATCGCAACCATGGAGTTCTTCTTGCAGGCTGCTCTTTGCTGACTGCGCTCCTGGAGGTGAACCCTTCTTATGTCAGGGACTTCCGGCGCTACATCCCATCTCTAGTGCGAGCTCTTCGTAACTTGGTCACCTCAGGCTACTCCAACGCAGCAGAGTATGATATTGCAGGCATCACGGACCC
Source organism: Symbiodinium necroappetens (assembly GCA_905231915.1). Lineage (NCBI taxonomy): Eukaryota > Dinophyceae > Suessiales > Symbiodiniaceae > Symbiodinium > Symbiodinium necroappetens. The sequence continues at coordinate 19,048 of CAJNJA010071052.1, read as the reverse complement.
TTTCTTGCAGGCCAAGATCCTGCGACTCTTGCGCATCCTGGGGGAGAACAGCGTGGATGCAAGCGATGAGATGAACGATATCCTGGCTCAGGCTAAGGGTTTCCATTCAAAATTAGGATTCGGGTTTAGTTCAGGTTTATAGTCAGAGTCTGTTGTGCTTTTGCAGACACAGTTTGTCCTAGAGCCTAGCAGTGGACTTGCCACGCGACTGCCCAGTGTCAATCGCGGTGGCAGCCAGCCGTCATATCAACAAGAGTCGTCCTGATGAATAGCAACATTTGTTATAGTCAGACTGGCGATATCGTTAGTAGCTGAACGGGCAGCGCGTCTCTGTGGTCCTACCGTGAATGATTCATTTGGCTGGCATTGTTTCGCGTCCCAGTTCCATAGCCGCTCGTGTCCGAGTTCCATAGCTGCATACTCCTGATGCTTTCTTCGCTTCTGATGTTCTTGTTGGATCCTGTCCCAGCGATGAGTCATCGCCCATGCTTCCATGGCACGGTAAAGTAGCTACAAGTTGCGGTCTTGCAGGACTCGAACCAACAACAGAAGCATGTGCTTGATTCGTCATGGTCTATCGTTTTTGTGCAGTACACGACATGGGACAGGTCGCCACCAACACGGAAGGCACCAAGAACACGGGAAATGCAATGCTGTATGAGTGCGTCCTGACTATCATGTCCATCAAGGCAGAGAGCGGACTACGAGTGCTAGGGATCAACATCCTTGGACGCTTCTTGTTGAGTCGGGACAACAACATCCGCTACGTAGCCTTGGCAACCCTACAGCGTGTCGTGAATGTGGACCAGCAGGTCATGCAGCGACATCGCAACACCATCATTGATTGCCTCAAGGATGCGGACATCTCCATCAGAAAGCGAGCATTGGATGTCACCTACTCTTTAGTAGACGAGTCCAACATCAAGAGCATGACTAAGGAATTGCTCAATTACTTGCTCGTGGCAGAGCCAGACTTCAAGGAGGAGCTGTGCAGTCGGGTTTGCCTGGCTGTGGAAAAGTTCTCCCCCAACCGAAGATGGCAGATCGACACGCTCATCAAAGTGATGTGCCTTGGAGGCAACTTCGTCAAAGAGCAGCAGCGAGAGAAGTTCTGCCGGGTGGTAGCAGCGACCCCTGAGCTGCACTCCTACACTGTCATCAAGCTCTACTTCAACATGAAAGAAAGCTTGACCCAGGAAGCACTTGTGCATGTAGGAGTCTGGTGTCTAGGGGAGTTTGGAGACCATCTGGTGTCTGGACGTGCTGTGGGCCCGGACAATCAGCCAATCCGCGTCACTCCTGGCGATGTGTTGGACCTCCTTCATGATGTGGTGCGGAAACCTCCCACGGCTGAGAAGGCACCTGCAACGCATTGTCTAGTGGCTGCAGCACTGATCAAGCTCGTGACTAGATGCCCCAGTGAGTTTGACCGAATCAAGAAGTTGTTGAGGAGGTTCGACACCAGCCTTCATGTGGACCTACAGCAGCGCTCTTGTGAATTTCTGGAGCTGCTCAGCTCCGAGTGGGACTCTCACCGGGCAGGTATCCTGGACCGAATGCCTGTGCCAGAGAGAGAAATTGGCGGAGCTGAAAGCAGAGATGTAGGCGACTCCTCGATAGACGAGGTGCCTTCTGGCGGTGGTGCTAGAGCCCCTCCAGCTGGGGGCAAGGACTTGCTTGACTTGAACGACCTGCTTGATGCTCCGGCATCGCAGCCTTCAGGACCGGCGCCCGTCGCCCCTGCAAGCGTGGGAGGAGGCGGAGGAGGAGGAGGAGATCTTCTAGATTTGCTGGATGGAGGAGGAGGAGGAGGAGTGGCGGCTCCGGCTCCAGGCCCCGCAGGCCCCGCAGGCCCCGCAGGCGGAGGAGATCTTGGCTTACTTGATATCTTCGGAGGTGAGTCGGAGCCTGCTCCGCCAGTAGCGGCCCAAGAGGCTCCACCTATGGTGGCCTTCGAGAAGAATGGCTTGAAAGTGACCTTCTTCCCGCGCAAAGAGGCGAATGGCGCTTCAACGATTCTGGCCAAGTTCTCCAACTCCTTGAACGTGCCGATGACCAACTTTAACTTTGAGGCTGCTGTGCCGAAGTATTGTACCTTGAACCTACAGCCGGCAACAGGGCAGGTTCTGCCACCCCAGACGGACTTGGTCACACAAACCATGAACTGTGTGAATTCATCGAACGGCGAGAAGGGCCTGATCATGAAGCTTAGGATTGGATATGTGTGCAATGGCACTCCCGTGCAGGAGATGGGTCAAGTCGGAGGTTTTCCTCCGGGCTACTGAAAAATCTCAGTACTGTTCACATCGCTGCGGAATGAGTTGAACGAGGTGATGGAAAAAGTGTTCCGCCATGTTTCTGCTTCGCGTACAGGCAGCGTCAGACTGTCTACAGGTTCAACACATGTTCGGCTCAGGTGCAGTGGCGCTGCTGCACACTTTCTGGTACCCCGAAGACCGAGTCCAACTGGCAGGTGTCGCACCTGAACTCTCTCTCATGTATACAACTCTCTCCATAGCAGAAGCATGTGACTTCCACGGCAGAGGAACTTCGTCGCCTCGACCTGCCGAGGTGCTCCCTGTCATCAGCGTCAGCGACTGCACCATTGACAAGCTGACCTGGGGTCCGGGGGAAAGCCTCGTCCATGTCAGGAGAGGCGGAGTTTTGCAGGGTCGCGGGATGAAGTCGGAGGTTGAAGCTCCCCAAGCTCCCCTCCGCTGGTAAGATGCGACATGCGATTTTCAGGACAGATCGTCAGAGCGTCATTCTCTCCGAGGCAGAGTCAACTTCATGCCGCCCAAGCGGCACTTTTTTGATTTTAGTGTTGTCTAACCCATGGCAGGCCCAGCTGAACACCGCCTTCCAAGCACCTATCATGGCAGTTCAAACAGCACCGGCGGAGGCAGGGAAGCTACAAAGTGGCTCTGCGGGCAAGTCTTAGACTCCTTGGCCGCCGTTCTGCAGATCATGATCTATCACACGGAGAAGCAGATGCAGATCGGCCTAAGCTCACCCTTCCGCGTCAAGGCGGGTTGGTCTCGCTCGCGGCTGATACAACCGGGTTGCTTGTGCAGCGCCAGCCGATTCTTCTGAGGGTGTCAGCGTGGGCGGAAGCACGGTTCTCCTGTGGAATAGCAAGCAGGCGAGATGTTTGGCAGATGTGAACAAGAGAGTGATGGAGACAGCTCGGCCTCTGCAGATCATGCTGTACGACATCGATGTCACAATGCAAGCCTCAGTGTCCCTGACATCTTGAAGCATGTGCTCTGCTTGTTGAAGGAGAGAATAAAACAAGACGACCAAGTGGGTATAGCGTTTTTTCGGTCGAGGTGCTTTGGACGGCATGATGTCAATGTGATGCTGTTGATGTGAGCTTGTGTCGGACGCTGTCGTGAGGTTGCATGGCAGAAAGTTTCGTGACATCTTGGGTTGCGGTGAGGTTGCATGCTTTGCTTCTTTTCTCTTAGTGATCGAGTTTAAGATAGGTGCAGTTTTTGTAAAGGCACGGATCAAAGCTAGCCGGAGACCGAGCAACAGCCAGGTCTTGAGTCAGTTTACCCGATCTTACGACATCGTGGCTGCGGCCCTCTTCTGCCAAAGCCGTGGCCTCGAGACAGCCCGGGAGGTTGGGATCGTGGCTAAATGTAAAGCTTCAGGCCATGATCGTGTGGTGGCCATGGCCAGTGGCGCAAAAATCGAGTTCGCAAACAAGCAAGGCCGACCTGATAACGACAATCAGGTTTCACGATGCTTCCAAGGCTCGGTTTGGGGGTTTGCCCATTTCCGCAGGTCATGTGCAGAAAACGATTCAGTTCTCCGAGGAGGCTCGGCAAGAAATTGTGTGTGTGACTGCGACACCTGAAGCTGCAGGTGGAAGGCTTTCCTACTTGCCTGGATGTCTGCGGTGATTTTTTGGTGGCCTCCACCTCTTTAAACTTCATCAAAGCCAGCTTCCCAACCTTGTCGAGCCCATGACGTTCCGGGAATCGCAGCTTGTCAGACGATGCGCCTAAGGTCTGGAAGGTGTCCCAGGATAAGCCGAAACCGATAGGTGCTCCGAGGCCAGCAGTGTGTGAATTTGACGTAGCGAAAGGTGCATTTGAAGAAAGACTGGGGTGGCATCAGTGGTCAGTCTTGCAGTGCACCACAACCGGGGGGAATAGCCTCTGTGACAGTTGGGTGCTCGCGCTGCAGGAAGTTCGAAGGACTTGAGGAACGGTCGCTCGGCGAAATCAGGCCAGGCCTGCAAGGAACGTCGCCCGAGCGGGTCGCATCTGTGCTGTGCCAGGTCAGTGCGCATCAACAAGACCGGAACTCGAGTGTCGATGCTCGTGGACCAGAGGCAAGCAGCTTCTTGGCAGTCCGTGCGAACCGCTTCCAGAATCAAGACTTCTTAGCAGGCTCGGTGCCAACGGCCAGCCAACAGAGGGCGGCGCCCTGCGGGTACCTGATGGACGCATGTTCGTGTACGACACGGACTCCGACAACTTCCTCACGTCTCTCAGCTGGCCATTGCTTGGAATATTGTTGGAATCAGGTTGACGCCTGTACAGTCTAACATGGCCGATGTTCCGGCTCCTGGCGCACATGGCCCATCCGACCAATGAGTGGCTTGCTGTAAGTCTGCAAGTCCTCTCAGGTATACGGTTGGCAAAAGTGAAGAGCTTACGGGCACTGGCCCGGTTTCCTCCGAGTGAAAGAGCCGAGTGGGGCTGAGGCAGTGTCCCCGTAGCTCACTTCTGGGACGCTTCGGACGGTCGGCTTCTGTGCTGTGAAGTCGCCTGGGCCTGAGAGAGCTCGTGCAGGGACCATTGAATCGAAGAACGCTCATTCACTCAAATATGTAAGGTGCCGCAGGCCCTCGCGTACGACGGAGAGGACCGTTTCAAGAGCCCTGGCCTCTGCAACGATGCCGTTGTGGCTCCGCTGCAGGCACAGCCTCCGAGTTCCACAGCCGGGAGCATGGAGGATGAGGTCTGTTCAGGGCTTCCCAGTTCAACTTGCAGCCTTCAAAGCCCCGTCAGGCAAAGAACCAGCCACAGCATTGTGCGATGACGTTGTTCGTCGCGAACTCCGAGCAGATTCACCTGCAGGCTCGTGTGTTGCATGCGTTGTCTTAGCATTTCGCACGTGCAGCTTTATTTACTTTTATGTACTGTATGTTATATATGATATGCCGATATGCTCTACATTACATAGTACATACTATGTACCATATATTGTACGGCAGCATCGCACTCCCAGCCGCTCTTACAGGACAGCATTCCCTGCGTGGATCCAGACCACAGCGTCACTCAGATGCCTGTGGCCCTGATGGTGCCGCGCCCTCAGAAAGCCAACCGATGAGGCCAAAAATTGAGAGGCATGTCCCGTATGAGACCCGGGTGCGACCGAAATCGAATGTACTTGTAGGAGCATCGAGTATACTATTACTACATAGTAGTACTGTAGCAGCAGCAAGACAAGAATAGCAACGACAAGACTGCAGGCTAGTGGTCTTATGTTTAGGGTTTAGGGTGGCGAATGGGGCCAGGTTTGTTGGACAAAGGTGTGGCTCAGGTGTCTGCTCTCTTTCCATTTCACCTCTTGCTGTCTGGTCGTCTATGCGGCGATCTACCATAAATCATCATCGTCCTCTTACCACATCACGACTTGTCTTCGTATCCGCCTCAAAGGCCCCACGTCTACTTTGCCCGGCAAGGGGAGGCAGCCGAGGGTTCTCCGGAGGAGTGCATCAAGAAATGTCCAGAGTGGAATATGTGGGAATGCGGGTACCTGGGCCCCTTAGAGTGCTTCGCAAGGAGCCAGCATCTTCTCTGGTCAGCCGAACGGTGCTTAGAGACTTTGCTGGTCTGGAGAACATGGACGAAGAGACGACCGCGGCACGATCCCCGGTCTTTTCGAACACCGGACAGCAAACTGCTCATGTTGACCATTTCTCGCAGGCTATGCTCAACTTCTCGTACCACCTGGCCTGTGGAAACACGGATGAGGTGCCAGAATGCTGCTGCCAGACGTGTACCGTTCGGCTCGCATTGGCAGAGTGCTGCCAGATGTCTGCACTGCGCATGGTAACATGATTGCTGATGCTAGCAGAGCCACGTCCCATTTTCGTGACATCCCGCAGGCATACAAGAGCGTCAAAGGTGTGCGCTCCACAGGGGTCTGGGAGAGCATGTCCAAGATGTGCGTAGCCTGGCTGCATCTTGCGTTTCAGCTTGAAGGAGCTCGCCCCTTTGATTTTGATGTACTCTGGGTGCATGCGCTGACGATGACACCAGCTGCAAAACTCGTTTGATGCTAGAGAGCGAACGTCTCGACTTGTCGCCAGACTATTGTAAGAATAATGATATGCCTGGTAGGGGGTGGCACTTGCGCTGATGGCAGGGTGAAGACGATGTCTGCCATGGCAAGCATCGATGACAATAAAAGCCGTCATGATGTGTATGACTAGGAGAGTGATGGCACTCACTGCAGGCAGCAACGGCAGCTACAAATAATGCATGCCGAACTTACTGGTGCGACGGGCTAGTGGAACGATACGACCGAACACAGCGCTTTACTAGCCTGTTGTGATGCCACACATCATATCGCCATGACGGTGGTGGTGCGGGTCATGCTGATCATCACGGCACTGGTGATGGCGATGATGGCGACGATGACAATGGTGGTGATTCTGTCGGTGGTGATTGCGATAATGATGGCGTTGATGCTGATGACATTGATAAGCATGATTGCTAGGATGAAGAAGATGATGAACACGAATAATAAGATTTATAAAAAGAAAAATGATGGTGATGAGCATGATGTTGACGATGAGGAGGAGGATGATGCCGAAGGCTCGATGGCGATAATGATTCGGCCGCAGCTGCTGCTGCTGCTGCTGCTGCTGCTGCCGTTATTGTCGTTTTTGTTGTTGCTGATGCCATGTACGCCACTCGCCCCAAAAAGTATGCACAATTCTGGCCGGCGAGTGGGATCATGGAGGGTCCTTCAGGTTTGGCGTCATGACGATGCTGCTTGATGCCCGTGCTAGTATGATGTGATGCTACTGGGGTTAGGGCGTAGGGGGATGATACCGTGCTGTCTGACTTCTCACCAGGGGCTCTGTTTCCGCATGTCGTGATGCACATGCAGCCATGCCTTGTTGTTGTTGTTGCTGCTGCTGCTGCTGCTGTTGCTGTTTGCGATGACGATGGTAATGGTGATGATAATGCCGATGTTGGTTATGTTGATGGTGATGCTTACGATGATGATGCAACAGCGTTGATCATGTCGATGATCGACACCTTCGTCTTTTGCATGTGTGGTACTGCTTCTCGCTGTCTGTGGTCGTTCTGCTAGCCTCTGTCAGTGCTGAGGTGAAGACAGGCCGTTTGGATGCCGCCCGCCTGCACTCTCTTGCTTGGGGATCTTGGCTCAAAGGGCTGCGAGGCAGTGGAGGTCTTCTGGACTTCTGTAGGCTTCTGTGAGTTTGGGTTAGTTTCAGGGATGATGCGACGCCTTGGGCCTTGTGTCTGGGCTTCCAGAGGTCGGGGTGTTGAAGATAAGGTGCTGCTGGTTACCTGCCCCACCTGAACACGTAAATGCAGCAATGCCTACAGCAAGCAACATTCCAATCCAGTTGCAAAGCCCCTCACGGCCTCCAGCAAGCCGAATTTGCTGCAATGCGTAAGCCCTATGATAGGTGACTCGCTTTCTGAGTGCTGTTTCCAGAAAGTGAGCGCACTCTTTGCATTGGGCGCGAGCACAAATGCCGATTGGTCCGTCCAGCTGGAGCCCAAGCCGCAAGTTCCCCCAAGAGAAGCCTCACAAAGAGGTGGCCCAGAAGTGCCTGGGGCAGATGGGCCACGCCCGAGCAGCCGGGGCGCTCCGTGCTTGCCTGGAACAGGAGCCCGAGGCCGCCAAAGGGAGTCAATTACCGGTGAGAGCAAACACCAGGCTTGGAAAGTGTGCTTCGTTCTAATAAGACAAAAAGGGCAGGGCGACCAAGGCCAAAACTCCCAAGCTCCCTAGATGCGAGCCTAACCTTGTGCAGCAGTTGAGGGCAATGCGTCAGAGCAGTTAAGTCTGAGCACCGATAGCAGATGCAGATTCGCACTGCCAGGCACGGTTAGCAATCGTCGCCGTACACCTGGACATGGTCGACCATGCAGAACAGTTGCTGTCAGCCCGGCAAGGTTGAAGACCTAGGAGCAAGCGAGTGCTCAACATGAAGTGTGGTTCATTGCGATGGCCAGGAAGAAGTGTGGAAGGTATGACCTGCTCAATCAGCTGTACCAGGCCGCAGAATGGAGTCACCTCAGTAGCACCTGCGCGTCTTGTGAGGCTTGTGGCTCGCCGCATGCTCGGCACAAGAAGAGCAGAAAAGCCAATAGCGATACCAGCTTTTTTTCCTCTTTTGTCGATCGGCCCATCATTCCTCAGGTGGGAGAAGGCCCTGGAGATTGCGAAGACCAAGGACTGCGACTCAAATCAGAAGGTTGCAAGACGCAGACTTGTGCGAAGAGTCAAGAGCCAAGGATCGTATTCATCTCAAGCCGACCCACTTTGCATATGCGCAGCACTTGGAGGCAGTGGAGGCTCGGAGCCGACGTTTGTTAACCGACGCTTCGACTTCTGGTCGGTCTTCTGGCAGTTCAGATGGGCAGGACGTGCAAGGGGCGCTGACTCATTATGAGCTCTCCGGCACCTACCGCACCGAGTCCCCACGACTGTCCGGGGCTTCAGTTTTCAAGGGCTTCCCCAGCTCCCTGCTCCCTTCTCGGTGGCGATACGCGTCCTCAGGCTCTGCTCCATGGGCATGACGGAGGCTCACTCTCATTGTGCGGCCAGGCGGCCAGGTTAGGGAATGGGGCTTGCAGTGCCTTTGGAGGACCTGGGCAGCTATGTCGAGCAGAGTGACGATTCGCAGCTGCACAGATGGTGCCACTTTCATGCCATGCTCAGTTCACCGAAACTCGACAGGAATTACTCAGACATGGCCTGAGTCTGATGTCAGGTATGCCCAGTACTTGGAGTCAAAGGCGGATCTCGATGGCGCTTCGCGAGAGTACAAGAAGGCAGCGAAAATTAGCCTTTGGCTCCCCAGGCCCTAAGCCAAACCTCGTTTTTGTGCAAGGCCGGGGACTGGCTGAGCCTCTGCCGCGTCGCTTGCTTCAACGAGGCCCTCTACTGGATCCGTAGCTTCGGAGCTTTTTTGCCTGCTGCGACATCGTGCGGCGCAGGATCTCGAAAGCGCACAGAGGATTTGCGAGGACTCGCAGGACTGAGCGGCTGCGGGATTGCCTTGGCTTCTTGGGTCTTTTTTTGTTCTGGTTTCGCAGGACCAGGCAGCCTGCTACCACCTCGCAAGACATTTGGAGGCCAGGAAAGGTCGCGATGTCGGCAGGCACCTGGGCCACTCCACTTCCAAGCATTTGAGGCCGGGGGCAGCTTCAAGGAGGCCATACATTACTTCCAGATGGCCGGACGAGTGGGGCATGCACTGCGACTAGCCCAGGACTGGCAGCGTAGCCTTTACCGGCCGTGGATTCCGCACTGTCGAATCACCAACTTCAGGAGAACAACTTCGACGGAGACCTCATGAGCCTGGCACTGTCTGCAGATCCTCAGAGCATGGCTCAGGCAGAAGGGAAATATGCGAAATATGATCATGCCACGCAGAACGCAGCTTCGAGCTGCTAGTGCATCTACATAACCTGGCCTGGAGCAGGCTGCCAAGTATTACGAGCAGCGTGGGCAGCCTCAGAAAGCAGCCGCCGCCTCGGTCAGAGCATGGGTCGTCCTGGAGCGCCGCCTGAAGTTAAAGACTGTCACAAAGAGCTGGTAACTGCAGGTCATCCTCTACCAAAAGGCCGGTCAGCAGAAGAGGCCACAACCGCGGCTTTAGGGAATCCTTAGGCGGGAGCCTTTCGAGCTGTGCACAGGGCGCTGGAGCTGTGCTTCTCGGCACGGCTCTTTGATGCGCTGCGCAAGATCGCAGATGATCTCAGTGCAGAGAGCGTGGAGAGCTTAGCACCGATGTGTACCATGTGCTCGTGCCGGCTTTTATTCCTGAGCCGGACTTCCTTTCTGTCATTGCCATTCATTGTTGTCGCGCCGCAGCCTGCAGCCGCGTTGTGCTCAGTGATCTGAATCAGAGCGTGCACCCGATACCAAGCAAGAGAAGCGTGTGTCTCAGAATTCTTCATGTGTGCAACGGCGAAAAGAAGGATGCCTGCCACGGCAGGCCGAGAATGGTGCACTATCCCGACGAGATCGAATATTCGGAGAGGTATCAGGAGAAAGTGCTGTGGTTTTTCTCAAGTGGTCATTTCGCCCGTGCCCTTGGCTGCTATTGCCTGTGTGCTTTGCAGGATGACAGATTTGAGTACCGCCACGTAATCTTGAACAAGCAGGCTGCAAAGGAGCCATGCAAGTAGCCTCAATCGGTGCAGGATGTCGTTGACGTTTGATTAGATGTAGCTTCCTTAGCAAATGGATCAATACCCCTGTTGCAGAATTGGGGGTGCGCCGATTTGCGCAGGAAGTCTTCAAAATGACCGGGGGCGGCAAGCGCAGGGCGCTCAGCATTTCTTGTGACAAGGCCGCTTGCCTCGCCTAGAAACTCCAGGCTTTCTTCACGAGGATGAGTGGCGGGGCGCAGCTCTGCCGCATACTGCAATGGCTGGGTTCGTGACGGCCGCCACTGTAGCCATGACACCTCCCTGTGATGAAGGTGGGAGTACAGCAGAGCCGCGGATGGGTCCATTACGAGTTCCACCGCCCTGAGCCGCACATTTTGCTTTTCAGGCTGGTTTCGGGAGAATAGTTGTCGACAACTCTGAGAGCAAACCTGCAAGGCGTCCCGTGGGGACGGATCCAGTCACAGGGCGGCCCCCTGCCGCAACAGCGGCCGCAGCCTGATGCCGATGTGAGAGCGTCATAGCTCGTCTTCGGAGAGCAGATTGAATGCCAACTTTCACAGCTGTCCCATGCAGATGCCGGCCAAAGACCGCAGCAAGCGGCGGCATGACCTTGTTTTACGAACTGCCGAAGACGTCTAATTCGCCATCGGCCCGCTAAACTGCAAGACCATCACCGGCAGCGCTTTGCTGTGTTAGTTTGGTCTTGTAGTTTGAACTTTCCCAGCGAATTTCTCAGGGGAACATGGAAATTCGTTTGTTGCCAATTCAGTGTGCGGATAGCCGCAGATTCTAGAAGAAGCACGACGCATCTGTGGACTTTGCCGCAGGCAGTGTTGTGCTGTCACGCTTAGCTGTGCACCCGATTGTAGAGCTTACTTAGAGTTCTCAGATGGATCGACCAGAAGCCGAAGCACATAGAAAACACACCACAAGATCGAGGACGAGCCTCCTCACCATCGAAGCTCAACAAAAAGCCTCGTCCAATCGCTCCAATCGCTTGGCTGGTTGCGTCTCTACGTCGGATGCCGGGCCCCAGGCTTGGGTTCCCAACTGGTTCAGCTGGTGGACCTTTTCGTTGGGTTCGGCCTTGCTGGAGCTTTCTTCTTTTCATAGACCAGCGCTGGCCGGGAAAAACAGGTCGAGCTTCAGCTTGCGGCCGCTGCCGTGCTGCTACATCTACCACTTTCCCTCTGTTTGGTTCTGCTGGTGCTGAGGATCCTGCCATACTCGCGAAATGTGGATGCCCAAGAAGATTTCCGTTTTCATGGTAGTTATCACTGTTATCATCTGCATGTATCAGTACTGCAGAAGGGTTGCGGCAAGCCTCAAGGTGCGGAGTTCTTCATGCAGCACGAGCAGCACGACAAAGCGGTCCACCTGTCACAGACCTGGATGCGAGATAAAGCTCTACACAAGCTGTCTGAAAGTAATCGGCAGTGGCCCTCAAGGCTGTCTATCTCCAAGCAGTATGACCGAGCGGTGCAGCTTCTTGGCATCAGTTCGTTGCTACGCACTCGTTCCTCACCATTGTACGGTGCATCTTCCAGTGCGATCGGAAGACGCCGATGAAATGCAAAGGCACTTGTGATATCTTGTGATAGAACTCCTGGAAGGCTTTGCACAGAGCACGACGTGCACATCACTGAGGCCTTGCTGCCCACTCGACCGATATGTAATCTGATAATGACAGGCGCTAGTTTGCTTCCTGGCTTGCGAGTACTTAAAGCACGGTGTGACGCCCATTGATTGTCGAGCAGTTTCAGGACATGGCAGAGCGGATGACCCCGGACAAAGGAAGTCCCGAACTGAGAGTAACGAAGTTGTCATGGCAAAGGCAAGGCGTTCTTCAGCTCAGTCGTGCCTGTGCCGCAGGTATGGATGCGACTTCCAGGTCAGAGATTTTGCAGGACACCTCTCAGTTCTTGGAGCCTCTGTCCCATCCACTCATCCCGGCACACGCTTGTGCACGTAGAAGCTTTGAGGGCTCTTGGGCAGCTGTCCTTGCGAAACATGCCGCTAGAGGACATTGGCAAGCTCTGCAAGAAGCAGGGGTCCTTCCAGCTTGCCTGCAAGAAGTTCACACAGGCGCCGTGAGCACAAGCACACGCACGAGCTCCATACAGCCATGCAGATGTACTGTTGGTAATGCGAGGCTGGAGACAAGCTCAAGGCGCGACATGTCCTGGCAACATGGTCTTGCCACATGCGCAACAAGCATCGTGTGAAAGGCGATGAAGAGTTTGCTGAACAGCGGTGACACGGAGAAGATCATTTTCTTTGCTGGTACTGCGCGGCAGTGCCACTCTCAGTTGACTCTTGGTCAAAGGCCGGTCAAAACGGAGCGAACCCCACAGGCAGCCTTGGCATGTAGCTCTCTGAGCGAGGCCAGACATCTACGTCTTGGCAGGGTGCGCCCAGATCAGATGTTTGCCATCAACAAGAGGGGAAATATACATTTCATGGCAAGTGATCTGAACCTGAATCCTCAGGAACTACTTGCAGAGCCTGGACTGTGGGGACCTGAAGTCTTGTCTTGACCCCCTGCCCAGCTTGGGCAAGGTAAAAAGGCGGTGGCCCAGCGAAATAGTTCAACCCAACATCTCAGGGCATGCTGATCCGGACATCATGAAGCAACTCGGTTCAACTGTCAAGACTGAGTCAAGACTGCTTTTCAGCACGCTGACTGCTCTGGCTAACCCAAGGAACATCATTCAGTTCTACAGCAAAGCCAAGGCGGGGCACAGCATTTCAGATTGCTGTCCCTGCAGAAATGCACGAGATTCGAGCCAGCCAGGCCTACGACAAGTTGGCGTCCTTCTACGATGCCTGTGCTCAGGCGACGAGCTAAGGAGGAGGGTGTCCTCGACTTGGATATATGCGATAGGGAGTAGCGCAGCTTCTGACGCTGTGAACCACGCGTGACCAAATGCGCTGAAGCACGATTCGAGAACTGGCAGTGATCTAAGCACTGGCGATTCCAGCACACTTTTGTGCTGTGTTTTTTCTTAAGAGGGCAGGTTGAGGGTTTGTTTAGGGTTTAGGGTCTTGGGCCCTGGGGCCTGGGGGTTAGGGTCCGTTCGAATCCGTCTCCTGAAGATGCCGCGGTAGCATAAAAAGGCCAAAGCGCGCGCGTGCGCGAAGTTTCGGACATGCGAATTCGGTTCGTGCGTGCGTGAATCCCGGTTGTGCGAATGGCTGCTTAGCAGGCAACGGACGGTCTGATCTCCCATGATGGCAAAGTTTAGCTAGACTTTGCTGCAGTTGCATTGCCTCACAGGTAGAGATTGATGAGTACAGGGACTACGAGAAGGCGGGCGGCGCTCTCCGAGAGGCCTTGAAGTACATGGCCAAGGCCGGTGAGCTGTGCCGTTTCGAGAGGGTCTGCGTGGTCTGCGCGGAGCGAAGCTGCTGAGGCGGCTGGCGAGACGGCAGAAAGCGACGAGCGAGCGCTGCCGCCGGAGTTGGCTTCCACTGCCTCGCCTCTCCCGCTCACGGGAGCAAGGGAGGATGAAGCAGGGGGACCCTTCTGTAGCCTTCCGACGCCAGGTGATATCTCTGCAGAGTCGGATCGCTCTTGTCGATGAGTTTGCAGGTGTGAGGCCGGGACACTGCCAGTGTTCGGCGATGTGCCCTTTGATGTGTACGCTGGTTCAATACAACAGTATGATGTGTAGATATAGCATGGTGAGCGAGTGATGTGTGACAAACACTTATGAAGCGACCACACGAACATACTACGGCACAATGGTGAGAGTGGAAAGAGTCAGCATGTGGCTCTGCCGAAGGAAAATTGCCAAAACCGAGCCAGATCAAATGGTTGCGGTGCTAATGCTCAGATTGACCTGCTGGGCTTCCTCGGTTGTCGAGTGAGAGTTCCCAAGGTCTGTGAGAGGATGGTGAGCACGCCAAACATAGACAGCGCTGTCTCGCACCCGACAAAGCTGCACCTTGCTGTGCCGCTTGTAGAGAGTGGCTAGCAAGGTCAGAACCGGCGACATTTTCGCACAGCTTGTGGAGTACTACACTGACTTCAATGACTACAACTCTGCATACAGGCGGGAGTACTTGCCATTCTTTTGTTTTCAGTTCTTTTGGTCTGCAGCATCTGCAGACAGCTCTCTTGGCAGGACGGTGGAGCGAATGAGAGAGCACGGCATTGTGCTCACACCGTACCTGGACAGGGCCCTTCTCGAACGCATCTACGGTACCTCGCATGCAGAGTGGCAAATTTGCATGTTTGCTGTCGTTGTGAAGTCCGCTGTGCAGTCCAGGTGCTGTTGGACAGCCCCTGCCCGAGTCGGAAGCAGCTCCTGCTGCGCCCGTGGTGGACTGAGACATCTCACGCCAAGTTGTCAAGCCTCCGGCAAGACCACAAAGAAGCGTCTTTCTTTTATGCGCCTGGCTGATCATTATCAGACCTGGTATGCTAAGGTGCACGCAGTATCTCGTAGTAGTCTTCCCATGCCAAGCCCGTCCACGCGCGACACATGCGTCTCTGTCTGCCGCACGAGCTGATGCCTTGCTCAGGCCGCCGATGGCGAGGACGTGGACGAGGAGATCGCGGAGGAAGACTGATCCCGCAGCTCTCCGCATCTTGCCCACTCGGCCCTCCAGCTCCTCCAACACGGAGTCGATGCTTGTAAATGCAATGTGGGCGATGTGCAGACATGTACGTGGTATTCAGCACATGTTTGTGGCAGGTGTGATGGTTTTTAGTTGTTGTGTCTGCTCGCCAATGTCTCACTGATCTGTCACCTCGCTTACAGCGGCCTCTCAAAGTGCGAGACAGTGAGTAAGAATCTTTATGATTGCAGGTCCATGCGAGTCCGAAAGTGACTGGGAAACTCCAGTCCTTCCAAGTCGTAGCTCGGAGTCAAGGCCTGAAGCTTCGCATGTCTCAGTGTCCTTCGGATAGCCGGAAGGGTGCAGAAACTTGGGCCTTGCTGCCTTTGTGGCAACCTCAGCCGCCGAATTCGTACATGACGGCAGCTCAAGCCGCCAGAATATGTCCAGCTTCGCAGCTAGTTGGAGGATTCATGACTTTGCAAACCTTTCCAACATGAGTCTGCAGCTCTACAGAGCAGCAGAGACCGATGCCTGCGAGCGAGAGTGCAGATGTGCATGGAAGAAAAGGTCTAAAGAAGAGGGGTGGTTGGTGAACTACATGTTTTCGACGAGACTCTGAAGGGAAGGGAGCTCTGAGCCTGGTGAGGCTGCTGGCTACGGAGCGAGGATGGAGAGCGGATCTCTGGAGCTGACCTTGAGGTCTCCAATCGAGAGAGCAGAGCAGAGGCACTCGGCAGCGCAATGTGCCCAAAGCAGCGTGGCACAGGTGCCTTTCGAAGGGCTGGAGTTGTTCCACGAGGCTCCTTTTTGCTTGAGACTTTGCAGGTCCTGCAGAGTTCAGCGTGATAGGTCTTGCCCGGTGGAGAGGATATGGAGATGGAGATCCTGGCGCAGCTCCAGGCACCTGTCGTAGCAGTCGTCGGAGCACCGCGAATGTAGGCATTTTTCTTGACACCGCAGAGGCTTGGCCCTGGCAGCCATCGCAGAGTGGGCGCTGGAAGCAGGACAGGCGGCTCAACGGCGGCTTCTTGCCGGCAGGATTTTTGAAAAAGCTGCTCAGGACTTCGGCCCAAAGGCCAACTTCAAGAAGCAGCAGGTGAAGATTCCGGAGACCTGGAAGGGCTTCCCATCCTGGTCTCAGCAGCTGCTGTCGAACCTGATTTGCAGCCCCTCGGCTTCAGCTCCACGAAGCAGAGATGAGTGTGGACGGTCCTGGGTCCCCTGAGGATCTGAAACGCTGCAGAGTTGTAGTCTCAGTGTGTTGCGCGTCGCCGTGGCCGAGACAGCATTGCATCACAGGAGGGCCTTAGTCGCCGTGCCTGGGGCTGAGGCTTTGAGGCCGTAGAATGCCTCTCGTTGTGGTGCCCCACTGGAAGTTATGCTTTCTGTCATGGACGTAGTCTTGTCTGTCATGTCTCACACGGGTCTTGTCCCAATTCAGAGATGAGTTGACGACGGTTATCAAGTAGTCAAACATTTTTCAAGCTTGGAAAGGAGATTTAGAGTCTTGACCTCGTAGGTACGATGCAGACCGCGGAGCCAATCATGCGTTGCATGTAACTTCGTGGCACTAGTCACTAACCTGCTTGTCAGTTGCCCGTGTTGGGAAATCCACGTATAAATCCTTTCTCTTGGCTGCCCTGCCTGAATCGCTAAGGTAGATGACCTGTGGCTCTGGGGGGACAGAATCCTTGGTGTGTCGATGCAGAGTGCGTCGGTCTGCTACTAAGCAGGTAGAGACTTCAGGCTTGGGACGCTTGGGATTTTCGGGTTCACGGTTTCAGGTTTAATGCTCAGATTCCGGGTGCAAAGTGCATGCCTTTTCCACGACGTCCGTCCAGCTTCCCAAGGTTTTCACATTTTACGACCCAGCGAACGAGGCCCGCCAGGGACAAAGACATCAGACACCGAGACACAGAGCTTGCCGCGCAGAGGTGGTGGTCAGAGTCCCACTGCCGAGACGGTCGGCGTGCGCAGCGCAGCCATACTTCCTAATTCAGGAGGCCTCCTAATTCAGGAGGGATCATGGATAGCTGTTGATGGGTGTTGGGAGCCACCGTCTCACGCAGGTACTTAATCAGCGGCCGGGTGCGCGTCGACTGGCAACATGGGCTAATGGCAGAGGAGACTCATGTTGGTTTTGGTTTTTGCTAAGCCAGGCAACTGCCTGCACTCCACAATAGTGTGAAGGACATCTCTGGACCTCGTGTTGCAATTACTTTCCGCGAACTGACAGAGGTGGGGCGATGCATAGGATTGAAGTTTTCAACCATGCTCCATCTGCATCGTCATCCGTGAGGCGGTTGCAAGCAGTGAGCTTGGTCAACTAGCCCTCGAGCGAGCAAAGCTTGTGGCGTGGACAACTGAGAAATTTGGCTGCTTTGTTTGGACTGGTACCGTTTTTTGGGAGATTTTTCCTGCAAGCTCCTTGCATGTCAGGTGCAGACCCGAGGACGGTTCTGAGAGCCGGACAGACTGCCCAACAGAATCGCAGGAAAAGGTTGACAAGTCCGGTCCGACGGCTTGCTCTGTAGGAGCAAACGACGCTTTTCATGACCTGACAGCCGGTGTAGCACCTCCCCTTGTGCCCCCATCACCTTGCCAAAGCGGCTGCAAATGTTGAACGATCCGCACTGTGGGAGAACGCTTTGCGGCAGAGATGCACGCCGAAGAAGCAGAGACTTGCAAGGATTGCCGATGAAGCAGTTCTCCTGCCCAGCGACTGGACGAAGAAAAGCCTCAGCACAGAGACAAGTCGGCATGACTGCGAAGTGCTGTGGCGCAGGTTGTGCTAGATGGTGTTGCAAAATGAACATCTCGTGGAATTGAGTGTTTATCGTAGCAAGGCAAGTCGGAAACAACGGTTGGTATTGCTTATTCCCAATACTTGATTGGACTCCGGCAGTTTGATGATCCGCCGAATCTTGGTCAGGTTTATGACGTGCGATGTCGCGCTCGTCAAGCTTCATGTGATATCTGAATGTAGAGTAACCTTCACCGTTGCACCAAACGATGCAGCGAATGAGTGTCCGTCACCACTTGGATTTCTGACTTGGAGGCACGGCACACAGAGATTCACACAATGCATTCTCTTTGCAAGCGCTGCGTGTCAATGGCTTCCCACAACTGGCACGTCCCGGCTGGCATTGAACATCGGTGACATCTTTGGCACCGCTCTTCTGGGCGACCCTCGGACCCTTGCAATGCGTCGCGACCGTGCGCTTGGCCTTGCTCGTGGAGTCGATGCTCCCAGTTTGCTGGCTTTGGGGCCTCACAAGAGTTCGCCAAAAGGGCGGTCCGAGCTGCGGCCGCACCTTTGGGTGGACTCGTCGACTCGGATGCCAGTCAGCTGCTATTTGCCCAACCGCTGCCCCAAGCCCGGGCAGGCCCGATTGCGTGGTTTCCGAGGCATGCCGCTTCGCGGCTGATCGTACAGGTTCTTTCCAGCTTCAATGCACGTGCCATTGAGAGAAGAAAGTGGTCGTCACCCCCGCAGCCCTGCTCAGCGCCAGCTATGCTGGGCGAACATGTCAGCCGCAATCCCCCGATGGCGGCAGCAGCAACAAGAGAAGCTTTCCGCGCGGGGTGTTTCGGAGGAAGCAGGGGCTGGTGGGGTATGTGAATCGGGGAAGATTAATGTGCGTACTTTTGGGTGGGGGGTCTATGATTGGGATGCCGTTCATCTCCTCGACGAAGATAAAACGACACAATGTCCTGTCAAAGCAAATCCGAGTAAGAAGACGGAAAAACTGACCACTTCATCCGTGCAGAAGCATCGGATCAAGGATGAGCATGAGAAAGACGCTCATCTTCCACTGTCGGAGCTATGACGTGCCTCAGCCGTGCGGCTTCGCACACTCAACATGTGCAGGAGCACCTGTCTGTCATATTCTGCATCCCGCCCCATCGGCCACGCCATGCGTGCTTGCATGAAGTCTGCAGGCTCAGGAGGTCTGCCTCTCGCGAAAGCTCCGCACTCCCAACACAAGTGGTGCCACGTAGCTGCCTTGGGCTGTTGGCACCAGCTGCACTGCATGTCAACGTTCGCTCCTTTCATGACAGAGAAAACAGCA
>CAJNJA010071041.1:403-22183 GCA_905231915.1 Symbiodinium necroappetens | reverse complement strand
GAGTGAGAGTGTGAGTGTGAGTGTGAGTGTGAGTGTGAGTGTGAGTGTGAGTGTGAGTGTGAGTGTGAGTGTGAGTGTGAGTGTGAGTGTGAGTGTGAGTGTGAGTGAGAGTGAGTGAGTGAGTGAGTGAGTGAGTGAGTGAGTGAGTGAGTGAGAGAGAGAAAAAAAAGATGTGTTCAACTGGCGCTTGACGTCGGTGACAGATGGTGACGTATGGCTCCCGTGAGGCACCTCCCGGGGCAGCGCAGCACCTGCTCCAGCACGTGGCTTCAGGCAGACAGTCGCAGGATGTGAGTTGAGTGCATCTGAGCGGTGCAGCGAAATGATGTTTCACCGCCGCTTGACAGTTTCGGCAGCAGCAAGCGCCTGCCGGACCACCATGAGGATACGCCTGGCGTTTCGTGCTCCTGCAACCGGCTTTAGCTTGCGCCACAGACCTGCTAATTGCCTTGTTCCGAGAGGAGTTTGCATGACGTGCAGAGCGTTTAGCCAAGCATTCAACAGCACCGTGACAGAGGCGGTGGATCCAGCAGGTCCTGAACAAAAAGAGTTTTTGGATGATGTATATAAGTTTAATCAAGCAAGCTCAAGCTTCCTGGAAGGGAGCCCGCGTTCTCTTCCTGCCGGTACACGCTCGTTCAGGAGCTGCAAACTTTTCTGGCTTCAAAGCAGGTATGTTCCCCCCTCAACATTGCGACCGCGCTCGGCTTCGCAGCACCCTTACGCAGCAATCGAAAATTGACACAGTCAGCGACTCCTGTTCGGCACTGCTGGAAGCCCGAACTTTCGGACTCATATACCTGCCCCCATTTGGGCATCCAGCCTGGCATCATAAATTGTTTCCGATTCCGTCGGCTCTTACAGCAACTTGTGCCCACAGAGTTTTCGTTTGTGTTTTGATTTAACCAGGAGGAGCAACCTGCCAGCTTTCTGCTTGCAATTTGTATGTCCACTTGAGAGTTGAGCTGGTGATGAGATGATAACGCATGCGTTGCGTTGTTTGTGTTGATATCAGCTGCGACTGCGTGCTGTGATAAGGGACAATGGTGTTGGCTGGCCTGAGAAGCTTCAGGATGTGCCGCGACAAGACTCTTGCAACAGTGACTCTCGGATCACCAAGCGGCACTAGCTACCGCACAATATGACTCGGGTGCATGCAGCAAAATCATGGCCGCGAAGCACGTTATGAGATTCGAGCATTTCGAGCCCGCTCCGAAGCGTTTGCAGCATCTTCATTTGTGTCATTAGTGGCATTCTTCAAGAAGCGGCTGCAAATCGCTTGCCGGCAACTTCAAGTAACCAATATGGCCAACCGAAGAAAGTTGAAACCTGCTATGCATCAGCATAGAAGTTGAACGGTATTGATTTCGTTTGAAAGTGCGCAGTCAGTGCTCGTCCACTGCACTCCCCATGAGTATTGTGTTGAGTGATGCCTTCCGAGCTGATGAGAAGTTGCTGTCATGCAGGCAGCCGAATTTGGCTAGCCAGCTACTGTTGCCGGTCTCACTTCATGGCTTTATTTGGGATTGTCCTTGGTCATGAAACAATACCTGCAGGGGTGCCCCTCGCGAGTCCACTTGCTCACTTGCTCCAATCGTGTGATGCAGCATCGCCGTCGGGTTTGCGGCTGTCACATGTGCTTCATGTCCAGAATGAGGTGCCTGAACGGCCATCGTCCGGAGGAAACGAAGCTGGAGCTCAGGCCACAAGTGACGACGAATCATGAAAAATCCGGCTGGTTGTTTGATAGATAGTCGGTGCATGGATTCTTTATGTTCTTGGCATCCATGCATTCGTTCCGGTATGTGCTACAGGATGCAGTCGCATGTGAGCTGGCGTTGCTTGCTTCGAGGCCTGATCCCCACACGTAGCAGCCTCAAGGTTTGCCAAGCGACTGCCGAAGAAAGGTTGCAATAAGGCAGTCTTCCTTTGCCACTGCGTGCGGCCATTGCACAGTTCAACTGAGGTATGAACCTTCGAAGCCGTCCTCTGCACGAACCGTGCCTTTATCGCATCTCCAATCGAGCCGCGAGCTGTTTCCCCGGCAGTACGAGTAAACCTGCTGCAGCTTTCCTTCAAGTGGTTGCCTTGGCCGTTGGCAGGGCAAACATGCTATTGCACCGACATTTGCCACAGCATCCACATCCATTCACCACGGCAGGCGACAGGCAAAATGTGCTGCAGGTGTGGCACACTCGTACACAGCTGTAGTCTATCAGAGTCGATCTGGGTAGGCTGGAGGGCAGGGCTTCTGCTTGTGACCCGAAGTCGGGCCATGCAAGCGTCCCATGTTGCCTTTTCTGCTGACTTCAGATGCCAGTTGCGCTAATCATGATACAGCATGACACGTACGTCTAATCACATGGTCCAACGGCATGCTGCAGCGATCTGCTGGCGAAAGCTTAAGGCTTTGGGAGGACCTGGATTGTGAAAGCGAGCATTCACACTGCGAAGTGAGTTCCAGTCCTGCTCGTTGTGCCCAAGCCTCTGCAAGGTGCGATTCGGAAGTGCCCAGCGCAGCTTCTCGGAGCCTGGGAGGCTCGGAGCCTGTGGGTCGAGAGAGAAGGTAACACCGTGCTTTGTAAGGATGGGTCAGGCTGCCAGAGGTTTCGTGGCTCCCACAGGCTGTAGGCCGTCCACCCACGGCGGACTACACCATGTAGACCTCAGTGCTTGATTGTTTGGCGCTCGCATATGTTTGGTGAAGCGTGCCGTTGCCAGAGTGCGGTGCGTATTTTGGGGTGATCTACCTTCGCCGCCAAATCGCTTGACATCTCAAAATCGTCATCCAGCTGTATGTACTGCAAAATGTTGACTGAGAGTCGAGTGTAAGCGATCGGTACACGATGTTGCACGCTTCACGAGGCAAATATAGGCAAGACGCACGACAGAGCGGTGCTGTGTGATCGAGTGTTGCCTCGGAAGGACTTCTTCTGCGTTGGGGCCAGGCAGACTGCAACGAGTGCGTAAGGGGGCTCGGTCTCTTGAAGCAGTATCGCCATGCGTGGTTCTTTTGTCGATAGAGATGTGCCAAGTTCTGGACCCCCGCGTGCAGTCCGATGCTGGCTCGGATTTGATGCATTTATGATGTATGCTCGCACCGAATGCCAGGAACGTATGCAGTCACGCTGCCTCAACGGCATGTAAAATGCCACCGGATTGCTTCTTTGCCGACCAGGCACATGCGTTTGCCAGACAGCCTTGATACTTCGCACTCTAAAACTATAAAATCTAATTGTTGAGTCGGGTGCCTCAAACCTCAATGAAGTGAGTAGTTGCCATAGTGCATCGAGGTTTGCGATGGGAAGAGGCGATTCTTTTCATAGCACCTCACCCGCCAATCTGGGCAGTTCCTTTTGTGCCAGCTTAGGTTGCAGGAGAAGTGACAGAGAACAGCACAAGGTCAAGTCCAGCTTCTATAAATCCTATAAACGAACCAGCCGTGTCTTCAGCGAAGTCTTTGTTTTGAGGCTACCTTGCCCCGGACAGTTTGAGGAGCCTGGTCCCGGGGTTTGCTCCTGAGCGCAAACTTTGCCTGTACCCTCACTGGTTTGGGGCGCGCTGAATAAGTTATTCAGCAGGTCTCGAGCCTCTTCGCCTTGCGCAGAGAGAGAGAGAGAGAGGGTCGAGAATGACATCCTGGGTGGTAACTCTGTTAATATAGTATTGGGACAAAGGATGTGATCCTGTGAACATGTTTTCACAATCTCCTCAAAGCCCCATAACAAATGGGGGGGCCCATGGGGCCGGCGGATCTCGACAGTCCTCCAAGCCCAACGAAGAATCAAGAATGGGAGAGCCTCAGGGAGACCAAAGCCCGGGCTTTATCCTCGTACTTCATTGGGCTCGGGTATTTTTTAGTGGCCTTCGCTCTTGTTTAGGACGTGACATGTGTGACAAGCGCTTGACCGCTAGATGTAATCAGTAATCCGAAACATACCCCTTCGTATTGCTGCGTTTCAAGAAAGCATTCATAAAAACTGTAACCTGTCAGAAAGTCTTGAAAACCAAGGCAAAGCATACTGCCGAGTCATATGCCTGAGACAAGCCGTCGTGGGGACCAACATTAAAGCCAACGCCCATGTCGGCATCAGAATGAAACCCACAGAAGCATAAACAAACGAGTTCGGAAGGATTTGCACACCTGGAGAGCTACGCTGAGGGCACCGGCTCAAAATCCGCATGTAGGATCCTGAGACATACGAAGTGCTCTTCTGCTTGCTAGGCTTACGACCCCACGATGCCATGGGTACGTGGCGGAGGCACCAGCATCCAAGAGTTCCGTTGCAAGTTGCTTGTTCTCAAAAACCCGTCGGGGGTTGGGTTCTCCTTCAGGTTTTTCCAACCGTGTGGGCCGCGATACGGGGTGCGGCGCGGGAGCTCAAGCGTTTGGGGTCTTCAGCGTCCAATGGGTCCGCCGGGGCGGGTCACGATATTGGGGCCGGGGCGGTTCCACCGGGCAGCTTACGGGGTGCGGCGCTGGGGTGCGGTGCGGGGGCTGCTGAAGTATGCCACACTTGGAAGAAAAACGCTCGTGTCACTGCTCGGGAGGTTTGCTTTGTCGATGGTTTTGGGGTTCCCGGGTAGACCTTGTTTTTTGCATTGGCAGTTGTTTCCAAACGAAGGCAACCGCACAACCTTTGCAACAGCGCACGGCCCCTGGACTTACACGTGTTGCAGTGTCGGGAAGTTTGAATTAGATGCTTTTGCTGCCGATGTGCCGGATGTGATTTGTATAGGCTAAGCTCCTTCAGGAATGCACTCGCCGGTGCTTGGCGTTTCCTCTCGAGCCCTTTTGCCGTGGCACGTAGTTTACCGAAGCTCAGGTATCGCGATGAAAAGTCGTTTGTGAGCGTGCTTCTGCGCTGTTGGACCGCCTGAGTTTCTCAGGTGGTAGCGGAGCTCTGCGTGAGCTTTCTGTCGTGGCAGGAGCGCCAGGCAGATTGGTTGTGCAACCTTTTACTTCCTCTTTCAGTGCGAGCAGTTATTGCCGAGAGGGATGCCTCCCAAGGGCTGGGCGGGGCCTCAGCCTGTGGGTTCGTCTGGCGGCCCGGTGCAGGGTTCTGCGTTTGGAGGTTGGAAAGGCCGTGACCCTCCTCCTCCGTACGATGGGAAGCAGCCAGACAAGACGCTCGATCGTTGGATGAAAGAGTTGCGGCTATGGGAGTTCGAGACTGAGATTCCGAAGGAAAAGTGGGGGGTCAAGATCCTCCGACAGCTCTCAGGAACTGCCCGAGCTGCAGCAGACAGCTTATCCTTTGAAGATCTGGCGTGTCAGTCGGGACGTGACAACCTGATTAAGGCCCTGAAAGAGCATTTCGCTCCTCACCTGGAGTCCTCCTTACCACGAGCTTTTGAGGAGGCGGTTTATGGCGATGTCAGGAGCTCGCGGGAAACTTTCGGCGAGTTCGTGATCCGGATGGAGCACGCCTTCAAGGAGTTCGAGAGACAAGGGGTGAAGCTTGGAGATGTGGTTCTGGGCTATGTGTTGTTCAGAGGAGCTAACTTGTCCGAGGCCCAGGAGAATCAGATGTTGACTTGGGGTGAGGGGAAGTACGACCGCTCCACGGTCGTGAAAGGCCTGCGCAGGTTGGACAAGAACATCCACGAAGGCAAGAAGAAAAGTGCAGCTTACCTAATGGACGAATTGGGTGAGCAAGATGGTGACGAGCCCGAGGAAGAGATCCAGGAGACCTATTTGGAGGCCCAAGAGGACAGTGACGACGAGGATTACGTGTACATCGGCGAGGGCGAGATGCAAGAGATATTTGACGAGGAGCACGTTCAGGAAGCCCTCGCCACCTACCAGGATGTCCGTAAGTCCTTGAGGGATCAGAAGAACAGCCGCGGATATTACCCCCAACCTTCAGGACGAGGAGCCTCTCCACCAGGCCGAAAGGGGAAAGGACGCGGAAAAGATTCGAGACCTACTCTGGCCTTCAAGGGCAAGAACCGGGACTACGTCAAGTTTACCAAGAATGGCACCAAGATCCACGTGGACATGTTGAAGCTGAGAACGAGATGTGTTCGTTGCGGTGCCATTGGACACTGGGCGAAAGAATGCAGAAATCCCCCAGACGAGCGTGGCAAAGCTGCGGCTGCGATGCGAAGCGCATCTTCGGCTCCTTCATCCCAAAGTGGGAGGTCAGGTTTCTTTGTCAAGAGCGAGGGCGAAGCCAGCCCCCAGACCTTCATGACCAGACGGTGCGAGTCGGAGGAAAGCTCAGAGCGCAGCTTCAGCTTGAACTTCATGTCCTACATGCCCACGTTTGGAAAGTTTCTTCAGAATGTAATGTGCCGCCGAGAGCTAGATGATGCCGGGGAGATTGCTGATGTGAACGACGTACCTCCCCCGAGCTTTGCCGGTGTCACAACATGTCCGTCGCAGGGAGTGGTCGACACGGCGGCCCAGGACGGGCTCATCGGCAAGGCGGCGCTGCTCAGGCTCATAGGAAGCTTGAGGGAGCATGGTTTGAAGGTGAACTGGAATAAGACCAAGAAAGCTCAAGCATGTGGAGTCGGAGGGAAAGCGCAGGTTATCGGGATTGCCGAGGTGCCGTTGGGAATTGCGGGTGTCAGTGGCTTGATGGAGTTGACTGTTATTGCAGACGATGTGCCGCTCTTGCTGCCAATCAAGTTGCTTAAGCAGTTAAAGGCTGTGGTGGACTTGGACCAGAACGTTTTGGAGCTCAAGGCGTACGATGTCAAGGCGCCGCTTGTTAGTCTTCCTTCAGGGCATGTTTCAGTTGGAGTGACTGAGTTTGCACCAGGAGGCTGGAATAGTGAAGCCGTAGAAGCAAATCTGCAGTCCCAGAAGTTTACACTTGCAAACAGCGGCTTCATGAACCACAGCATGATTGCTCTCGAGACTTGTGGACTATCCCTCCTCTGCATCTTCCAGACATGGCGTCGCTTCTTTTGGAGCGGATGCTATCGCAGAGGGAGGAGGACAACGCTCGCCGACCAAGGGTCGCGGCGGGTGTGGCAAGGAGCAAGCGGGCGGTTCGTCGGTGGCGGCTGATTGGAGCGAAGCTGGCAGAGCTTATGAAACTTCTAAGCCTTCGAGCAAGGGTTCAAAGCTGGCTTCCAAGTTCCTCGTGGCCGCTCTTGGGGTTCAAGCCATTGCTGGAGGACCAATCTCCTTCTACCCGAAGTGTGTCCTCAACTCCCGTGAAGACCAAGGCTATGGACACCCAGCTGGAGTATGCCGAGGTGATCAAGTTTGCGGACTTCCTTGGTGCCAGGCAGAGCAAGGAAAGGCCTTCAGCGCTGATATCCGAATGCAAGCATCCAATGACGGAGTTGAAGGGTGCTGGGAATCAGTATCGGCGAGAGATCTACTGCAACCTCTGCAAAGGCCGCTGGGGACATCTGACCCCGGAGGAGTTGAGGAACCGCAAAGAAGCAGTGAGAAGTCCTGCGAACCCTCTGTCGATCAGTCCCTCCATGAGTGCCGGTCCGATGGAAGATGTGATCAAGTGCTTGTGCGGCAAGCCAGCCCACCGCTGGGAGGTGAAGAAGAAGGGACCGACGCAGGGAAGACACTTTTTCCGGTGCCAAAGCCGCGTGTGCGATTTCTTCCAGTGGGACCCGACCGAGCAGCAACAAGCCAAGGAACGGATGGAGATCGAGGAGGAGAACGCGGAGAAGTTCCAGGAGGAGATCCTCAAGATACAGAGTCAGGCAGAGGATCACATCAATCACCAAGCTCAGGAGATGCAGCGCATGATGAAGATCCAGACCGAGCAGATGGAGCAGGATTACCAGAACCGCATGGAGGCTCAGTCCAGCCAGCATCAGCAGGAGCTGGCCGAGATGAAGGCTCAGATGGCCTGGATGCAAGGCTTCCTTGCCCAGATTCAGGCGAGCCAGGCTGCTCAGTCGGACGGATTCAGCTTGGTGTCCGATCCTTCAGTCTGAAGGGACTCCCAGAAGGAATTGAGCCGGAACAGATGAGTCTTATAAGTTCCGTGCCGCAGCTGCTGACGGCCAGGCGGTTGCAGATGAGGGCATTTTGCCCAGAGCAGGGCTCCACACCATGGAGTATGTCATTGCCTCGTTCGTTCTTTCTTTGGGACGATCTCAACCAAGACTGGATAGAGAGGAGTGGTTGGTTGCCTAAGACCCTGTCTTCCTCAGAAGTGATGTTGGTCTGTTATGGCGACAAGGAGACCATGGCTTATTGGAGCCAGGAGCAGGGCAAGGGCAAGGCGCTTACGCATGGACAGCTCAAGAGGATGCACCGCTCTCTCGACGCAATGACTCAACCAACTTTGAAGTCTACGGAAAACATGGTGTGGAAGCTGGTGTCACCGGAATTTGATGCAAGTGTGTTCGAGTCTGACGAGGCGATGGCCATTTTGGATCCGCTTCGTTCTGAGAGTCTTTGGAGTTCTCTCAAAGAGAGCTCGCCGAGTCGTGTGGCACTGTTTCCAAGTCAAGGACGAGAGTCTTGTGAGATGGCGAGCGATATCGCCGAGTGGCAAGCAGCGCGTGGCAAGTCCTTTGTGATGCTTTGCGAGTTGGGTGCCCAGCCACTCGATGTTGCAGGTGATGCCTTTGGATGGGTCCAAACCTTCAACGATGGCGTGTGCTACATTAGCAACGATGAGACGATGCTTTACGAGGTCTTTGGGGTGAGCGTGGATCACGAGGCATGCCAGAATGAAGTCGATTGCTCCCCTCAGAATCAGGAGGCACACCAGAGTGAAGTCGATTGCTCCTATCAGAATCAGGAGGCACACCAGAGTGAAGTCGATTGCTTCCATCAGAATCAGGAGGCACACCAGAGTGAAGTCGATTGCTTCCGTCAGAATCAGGAGGCACACCAGAGTGAAGTCGATTGCTCAGGAGGCACACCAGAGGTCCTTTTTTAATGTTGTTGAGAGTCAGCACGGTGGGTCCTTTTATGAAGAAGAGAGTCAGCACGGTGGGTCCTTTTTGACTTCGAGTCAAATTCAGTCTATTGAAAGCCAAGCGCAAAAGTTGTTGACGCAGAAGGACTTCTCTCTATGGTCGTTTGAGAAGCTTCTTGACAGCTTCCCCAAGCCTAAGCTGAAGCAAAGAGCCTCAACCCACCATGGACCCTACTTGGTGTTCGGGCTGTATGCTCACGGCAATCACTACGGTGTCACCAGAAGATCGCAAGAGACGCCCGTCCTGGTTCAGTACATCAACCAGCTGCTTAGGTTCCAAAGCCAAGGCCAGTTTGACCATGAGCCTACTTGGACCACCTTTGCGGTCGGGCTCAACGCAGGTTCTCTACCTCATCGAGATCTTCATAATCGAACGGGTCCTCGGAACTACGTTCTTGGGCTTGGCAAGTACAAGAAGGGTGAAGTATGGGTTCAAGATGTCCACAAATTGCCGGGTTCATCAAGAAAGAAGCTTCCTGATGGTCAAACGATTGCTGTGAAGCATGTCGACATCAAGTACAAGCTCAGAGAGATTGACCCGAAGTTGTGGCCTGGGTCGCAGCCCTGGACAGGCTGTCGCTATGTGCTCAGTGCTTATCCCTCTCGAGGTTTTGATGTGATTGAGCCCATGCATTTGAAGACGCTCAAGCAGCTCGGTTTTCAGTTGCCCAGGAATCATGTGTACCAGATGTTTGATGGATCAACTCGTCAGAGTGAGGGCTATGACCTTGAGGTGTTCGTTGAGGAGGACGAGAACAATGAAGCTGACGAGAGGTTGGGAGTGAGCCAGCCGCATGTACATGAAGAGATGCGCCCCACCAACGAGGAGATCAGGCTGCTCAAGAAGCTTCATCAGAATTTGGGTCATCCCGGGCCCAAGGAACTTGCCAGATCGCTAAGGTTGGCGAGGGCAAAGCCACATCTGGTTCGCTACATGGCGAAGGAATTTCGTTGTGAAGTTTGTGAGGCAAGACCGAAGCCGAAATCAGCCAGACCGGCAGTGTTACCGAGATCGTACGAGCCGAGGAAGGTAGCGGGAGTCGACGTGATTTACCTTCGAGCTCTGGATCCTCGAGACAGCTTCGCCTGCCTCAACATTTGCGATTGGGGAACGGGATATCAGATGGTGGAACGGCTTCGAAGTGTCGATGCTGATCACACCTGGCGCACCTTCCTTCGTGTATGGGGACGTACATTTGGCATCCCCGAAATCCTGATCCCTGACTTGGGCACCGAATTCCGCGGAGACTTTGCCGACCAGGCAGCCCAAGCAGGAGCGCTTGTGCGCCATACAGGCGCACGGTCACCCTGGCAAGCAGGAAAAACAGAGCGAGCCGGATCGCATTTCAAAACGATCCTAGAAAAAGCTCGCGACATGGCTCAGATCAGCTCCTGGGAGGAACTGAAGTCCCTCATGCTGGAAGTTGAGTCTGCAAAGAATCGCTACAACAACAGAAGTGGATATTCTCCCATGCAGCGTCAACTTGGACATTCTTTACGACTTCCGGGATCATTGCTTTCTGACGGCGCGATAGATCCACACATGGTGGTGCAAAAAGCGCCGGTGAGGAGATGAAAAGGCTTCTGGAGATACGACAATGTGCCCAAGAAGCCTATATGAAAACACAGACCGAGACGGCGCTGACCAAAGCTCGGAATGCTAGGCCCCGGAAAGCACTGCATTTTGTCGTGGGAGAGACAGTGTATGTCTTTCGCCAGCCCCGTGAGCGCAAGAGAAAGCATGCCGTTACTCCAGAAAGTCATGAAGGTAAGAAGCCAATGTGGGTTGGACCTGGAATTGTCCTTGCAGTTGAAGGTCCAAATGTTTGGGTTTCAATGAAGGGAGAGCTGTGGAAAGTCAGCATGGAGCAGTGCAGACCCGCAACAAGCGAGGAACAGCTGGTGAGCTCGAGGCTCTCAAGGAGGAGCTTGGGCGATCGAGCACCAAAAGATCGTACAAAGACATGACTGAGGATGCGGTGCCGGAAGAGGAGATGCCTTCCGATGAACCACAGCCTCCAGGACCAAGCTGGTCAATGGAGCCTCCAGCTCAGCGACCTCGAGTACGTGATCCCGCTCAAGTACCAGTTCCTGCGAGAGTATGACGAGGAACTCATCGTTAGGATCACGAGCCCCCGAAGCTCAACCTGTGCAACAACCTCTACCACAACCTCCATTACGAGCCGATCCAGTGGGAACCGCAGTGCAGGTCATGAGAAACGAGAGACTGGATGGTCACTTTCCCGGCAGCCCACCGTACGAAGCAGCTCGAAGGCTGAATCGTTATCGACCACAAGAGCAGCGACCCTACTTCCAACACAAGGAGAGAAACGTGAGCGAGAAGGCTTGGTTCTCCTTGCAAGATGATGGTTGGTTTTTGGAGAAGGACTGCTGGGAAGAGTCAAGCCGGGACTTTATTATCCGGCATCATGTGGAACCTCGGGACGAACTATGCCATCCCAACAAAGTCAAGGGAGCCCTGATGCCCAGAAGATTGAAGTACCGCAACACCTATATGATCAACGACGAGGGCGAGGTGAAGACGTTGCAGGACAATTGGGTTAGAAAGGGCAAGGCCGCAGCCAAAGTTGGATACACTTGGACTGGGTTCACTGTGTTCAGCTCCAAGCCGATAGATTGCAAGGTTTTTGCTGGAGGCAAACCACGCGGCCAGGGAGAGATCTTTGATCATGAAATCAAGGAGGAGGACAGGCCGGGGTGGCGTGAAACAGATCTTCAAGAGTGGTCTAAGGTTGTGGCCACTGGTGCAGTCCGCGTCCTGGATGTCAAGGAATCTAGGGAGGTTCGCGCCAATTTGGCGGCGCAAGGGAAGCTGAACAGAATAATGCCATCGAGGATGGTGCGCCGCATGAAGCCATCCGAACAACCTGGGGAACCGGACGTCAGGAAGTCACGCTGGTGCATTCGTGGAGATCGCGATCCAGACTTGTTGACACTCGAAAGATTTGCTCCAACGCTATGCTCGACTACGTTCGGTGTGCTCTTGCAAGCGTGTGCCTCGATGAAGTACAAAGCAAGTGCCGGCGATTTAAAAAATGCGTTTTGTCAGAGCTTGCCGTTGCAGAGGACCGAGGGCAAGCTGTACGCGATGCAGCCGAAAGGAGGCATTGCCGGCCTCCACGAAGAACAGATCATCGAGATCGTGGCAGGCTGTTACGGCCTGCCAGACGCCCCACTCCACTGGCGGAAATCGTTGAAAGAGAGCATTATTGCTCTCGGATACCGCGAAAGTGTTTTGGATCCGACAGTGTATCTGTTACATGCAGAGGGCAAACTGCAGGGGGCAATTGCTGTAGAAGTAGATGACCTCTTCAACTTCGGCAGTAGCCTTCACTACCAGAAAATGGATGAGCTCATGACCAAGTACAAGTTCGGCAAGATGATCAAGGCACGCCCGGATTTGAGCATTAAGATACGATCAATTGATCCTGATCGGCTAGCTTGGGGAGTGATGACCGATGCATCATTCGACAACGCTGGAGATGGAAGAAGTCAAGGTGCTTTTGGGGTTATCGCGTTCCACGAGGACCTCCAGAAGGGATTTAGGGTTCCCTGCTTCTTGATTACATGGCGGAGTGGCAGGATTCAGCGTGTTGTCAACTCGACCTTGGCAGCCGAGACTCAGAGCCTCTCGAAAGGACTCGGAGAACTATGCTGGATTATGTCCGTCTACAACGAGATCACGGACCCGGAGTTCACGGTTGAGCAGTGGGAAGCCCGTATGGCTCGCAACAAAGTTCTCGCAATGGTGTCTGACGAGTGCTCTTCTGATTTCAAAGAGGCGCTTTGTATGGTGGACGCCAAAGCGTTGTATGACCATCTATCACGCGAAAGCGTTGGTCCTTCTCAAGATAAACGCACAGGTCTTGAGATACAAGTCATACGCCAAAGTATGAACTCGATCCGGGGAAAAGTGAAGTGGGTTCCTCACCCACAAATGGCCATCGACCGGCTCACCAAAAAGAACGCCAGCATGGACTCGTTATATCAACTACTTGATTCCGGCGAATATCAAGTCGTCGAGATGGCGCAGGCTCTCAGGGACAAGAAAGATGAGCGAGAACGACTTGGCTACAACCGCCGTTAGTGTGTACAGAGCATTCCAGAAGCAGATTTCGGGGAGCTGTGATTTGTGTAGGCTAAGCTCCTTCAGGAATGCACTCGCCGGTGCTTGGCGTTTCCTCTCGAGGGGCCCCTTTTGCCGTGGCACGTAGTTTACCGAAGCTCAGGTATCGCGATTAAAAGTCGTTTGTGAGCGTGCTTCTGCGCTGTTGGACCGCCTGAGTTTCTCACCGGAAGTGTTCATACAAGCTAATCGCGGTCTTGCACGATGATACCCGATTGCATGCTGTCGGGCCTCCGGTTGGCAGTGGGTCTCAGTAGGTCCAGTATGGTCCAGTTGTGCTTCACTGTCACTTATCTTCCATGTGTCTCAAGGCCAAGAGAGCCGAAACAGCAAGACCACAGTCACCTGAGTGGGGAGCGTGACTGGCTTAGTCTTTCATCCTGGCGCTGGTGGTGTTTCATGTAAGCTTCAGCTCTGTCGCCTTTCAGCTGACTGCTGGATAGCGAACCAGGTCGGGCGCAGATCATCCGGAGCTTCTTTCGAGCTGGAGGGCAACATACTGAGTCTGCTCGGAATACTGTGTGATTTGGCATCCTAAACAAGCTGATTTCGCTTGCTCGTTTGAATGTCGCATGCATTGCTACAGTGTCATTGCCATCAGTCGAAGGCATCTGTTCCTTCATGGAACACGCGTGTTCAGAAGAAAGCAACATCCACCAGCGCTAGCTGCTAGCTGTTCTCTGGCAGCACCACGGCTGCATCAATGCGGCGTGGACCACGGCTTCCACCGCGGCGACTCGCACCTTCGAAGTGTGGAGCACTCAGCCGCTCCCCGAGCCTCGCGGAGAGCCGGGGCCTGGCGGGTCCCTGACAGAGGCGCCTTCAAGGCGGCCAAGGCCTGCGAGTCGGGACCCGGTGACCCAGCCGCAGGTGCCGCTGCTTCGCTTGGCGATGTGTGTTGGCCGCAATGCTCTTGAACAGGGCTTTGCAGGAGCAGGGTGTTTCTGATGTTGATGCCCATCTGCCCTCCCATGCTGATCCTGAAATCTGATCTGCCAGTGACAACAGACAGCTGCAGGCACTTTCGACCTCCGAGGCAGAGGTGTACCCAGAGTGCAGAGCTCCACAGCACAGTATGCAACGCTTTTCGTCGTGTCGAGTCTTGATGGCGGTATCTTTTGCAGCTTGGAAAGTGATGTTATAATTGTCATCGGCAGCAGTTCAAGGTCTTGTTCGCTGACGCAGCCACCGCGGAGCTGTCGCACGAAGCCTTCACTGAAAAACACTATGTCTGCAATTGTTTAATCCTAGGGCTCTGAAACAGCAGCCATCGCATGACACAGAGGAGAATCAACACATGTGCACGCAAAGAAAAATCGACGAAGGTGGAATGAACGGCATTGCATGACGACGCTGAGCTAAGCCACGCCACGTCCAGCCGCCAAAACATCGCAGCCTTGCGGAGTTGCCATACGTGTGGCTTGTAGGTGTTGCCCTCAGACACGTCGTTGCAAAGTTGCCGCAAGACACCGTCTTCAAATGGGCCGCAGTTCGATCGCGGAGCGAGGCCTCACGATGTGATGGGGCAGGGGCGGCAACAAAGGCACTCCCGGAAGTGTCCTTTGATTGTCGCTTACGGAGAAGGAGCTGTAAATGCTTGCCTCTCACACACAAACACACACATCAGATGAGTTGCAGAGGCCGCAATCGGAAGCAGACTCTGGGGCCGTCGGCTCAGCCGAATTGTACTAGGCAGCATTGTCCACAGGCAGAAAAGCTTTCTGCTGAACATTGCTGTTAGTGACGGTTAGTGCTGTTGTGTACTGCATATGTTGCTGGTCTTTGAGGTTGGTGGTAGTATGTCAATGCGCGGCACGCAGGCCAGGGCAAGGAAAGATAAGGAAAGTGTCAGCCGCACCAAAGCGGCTGAGAGCGCGCCACGCGCCAGAAAGAATGGCCAGGCCCAGCACAAGTCACAGCGCAGCAATGCCACGGCAGGCCCTGGGAAGATCTGCAAACATTTCGGGAAGCAGCATCCACGTCCCGCAAGGCCATGGCACCCTTGGTCGGACTGGAGCTGCCGTCCTCCGAGAGGATCGGAACCCGGCCAGGCAGGAGCCATTTGTCTTGTGGACAGAATGCTCTGCAACTTTAGCTTAAGCCTCGTTCGCCTAGCCCCATGCTTAGTCCCAGAAGAGGGCACCATGTCCTTGAAACAACCCAAAGCTGCCGAGTTCGGCTCAGCGCCACTTCGCGACCATGCCGGCAGCGGGCAAGGTCACAGAGCATAGCATCTTTTCGTCTTTAGCTTGCCATCGGCTTTTGGCTTTCGCTGCGATGGTCTGCTGTGGGAATGATGTGCTGCACTGTCACCCCATGGCAGGCCAGTGGAGCTCGAATGAACACCCCACCAACTCAGGCAACGGTTGAGAGACAGAGTGGAATCATCTCACACATTGTTCGTGAGGTTCGAACTTGAAGCCATCCGAACGCTAGGCCGCAGGTGCAGCAGCCACCGTGCGCCCTGGGGGAAGGCATCTGCTTGCAGCCTTGATGCTTCAAGCTGCTGGAACAGAGCGTACAAGAATTTGCTGCCTCTCTTGCAGCATCTTTTGTGCTCAGTCCTCGAAACAGGAGGGATGCAGAATTGGAGGGAGATGAGAAGGCTCATCACGCCCGTGGTGCTTTCTAGCTTGCACATGCTCGCACACTCACCATGGCATTTTATGAACATTATACGTCAAGCAGAGTCAGCAGACCTCCGAGTTGCCTGATCTAGTCAACCAATTGAGATGCGACAGGGGTGCTGAGTTGTTGTGTGAACAAGGCGGACAACACCGTGCGTCGACAGCCACGGGAAGTGCCGCGCTGGTATAGTGCACCTTGGTTGGCAGCTTCATTCTGCTTTCTGCACACAGTATGCCGTGTGTATCCGTGGGTGCTAGCCCTACCTCAATCATACAAAGAGGGTATCTTCTCAGGCAGGTATCATATTCTGGTGAAATTCATTCCAAAGATTGAATAATCTGGAATGATTTTGAGTTTACGTTGAATTATGCTTAATGTTTCGGAATGATTTGGACTGAGCACTGCAACCTAATTTCCTAAACCCTACACTCCCTACACCCCACATTCTAAGCCGTACATCCAAAAAAATTCTGCACACGAGCTCAGGGCCTGCCGGCAGTCCGAAATCCAGGGTTCAGGGTTGAAGGTTTGCGCCGGAAAGGAAATCCGGAAGTCCGAAAGCCAGGGCCAAGAGGGTTCGGTGTTTAGAGTTTAAGCCTCCTGGAGGCAAGGAAGCCAAAAGTCCGAAAACCAAAAGGGTTTAGATTTAAGGGCTCAGCAAGCCTGGTGGAGTCAAAAGAAATAGAAAACAAGCGCTGCGTCGGGACTGGAGGCCCCCGAAAACGGAAGATTGAGCCGTCAAGATTCCAAAAAGAACATAGCCAAAATTACAAAAAAGACGAAAATACCAAAACATGCAACAAAAAACAGAAAATGCAAACACAAACAAAAAACTCGCATCTGAATTGCTTGCGGAAGGGAATGCTGCGATGAACCATCAGTGTCCCAAACTCGAAGTCATAATAAATAATAAACCTTCACGTCGTGATCGACAACACAGACTCTTGCAACCCAGATGCTCTGGCAAGCCCTTGCTTCGTTTATGCTTCAATTTGCCCATTTGCTCTAGCAACCTGTCATTGTCAACTTAAAAAGCTCGAGCCGGCTTGGCCCCTGGAGTCAGAACACGTGCAGACATGTACACCCAGGCGCAGGTTTCTAGAACTTTCTAGAATGTTTCTGAATGACTGCATTATTAGCCAGAAGATACCTCCCCCACAAGATACCACACTCGTGGAGAAGACTATCACGTCGTGGACGTCCCTGTTTTGCCGGCTAGGATTGGACCCATGGCCCTGTCCGATACAAATTGTGAAGTAGATGAGACACACTCCGTTACGCGTTCTGGAAGATCCGGGGCCCTTGTTCAAACGACTGGAATGGGAACGGAGGCGCAACGAGGAGCTGTAACGGAAGCCTTCCCCGAACCTGTTACAGGGCTCCTGATCCTGATCATAAACCCCATTGCAGAACATGGTAGAGTTAAACCCAAGCTATGCCGAAATGCACGGGAAGTGTGTCGGGTTCGGCTTGTGCCGAAAGATGACAATCGCTGATTGTCGTGCTACCGCCCGTTCTCACATGGTTGTGAGTGGATACGCATCAGTCATCCTGCCGCCGATTGAGCATGGTTGAGCATTTGCAGACCATGAGTGCGTCCTGGCAAGTGGTATCAAGATTCTGACTGGTGCTTACTTATTGCATCGTAGCACGCTCCTGGAGAGCTGCTGGCGAGCTCTGCGTGGCTTTGTGGGTGCTGCTGGCTGGCATCCCATGTCAGACTGTCACACATGTAACAGCACAGTAGCGCCCGGGGATTGCTGCGGTTGGGGATCTGTCGCATCTTGCATCAGCGGGCGCGGCGGGCGGCGTATCTGGCCGCCCACGCAAGCGCGGATGACAAAACCTGCGGGAAAGAATTCAACATTGCTGCCAAAAGTGTTCCGTGACAGCATAGATGTGTATGGCTCTTGGGATGCTCCGGACGTGCGATGTGTAGCTTGGATCTCGTCGAGCAATTCAGCACAGGCCTCAAGCAAGGCGCTGGACTGAAATGGTTGGTGAACAAAACACGGACCTCCGGTACTCTCGGAGCAAGTAAGGCTACAACAAACACCAGCGTCACCGTGCAGAATCGCTGCAACAACAGTGTGGTTTTCAAACGTGTGAACCTTTCGTTGGGTTGGGGTGCAACGTACCATTGCTGGCTCACGTGCCTTGAATCCGTCCCGGAGAGAACTGATGCGAGCGGACAGGATTGATTGATCGATTATTGGACATCGAACAACCAAGAACGAATGATCACAGCTGCTGTTTTCGTACGAAATCATTATGCATGCTAGTGTGAGTCATTGGAGCGATCACCGGTCTAAGATAATTGGACTGCTAGGACAATTCTCATTCACCTAAGCTCGATGCTCAACGAAGGATTTTCATGTCCAGTTTTGTGGCATCACGTCATCTCAGGTTCAAAGCCAAGGAGCCTTGTCACAGCTTGCCGCCGTCGAAGTTGAGGCGTGCGTATGTACTTTGTGTCCTAAATGATCGGCACTGCTGTCCCTTCACATCTCATGTCCCCTCTAAGCGGCTGAAACAGTGTTAGCGTTTGTGTGATCTGTGCGATAAGACTGAAGGTTCACTCCGTGCAACTTCGTGACATTCTCAGAACACGTTTCTGAATGTTGATTCCATGTGGTTGGGCCCCCCTGACCACT
This sequence comes from Symbiodinium necroappetens, assembly GCA_905231915.1. Taxonomy (NCBI): domain Eukaryota; class Dinophyceae; order Suessiales; family Symbiodiniaceae; genus Symbiodinium; species Symbiodinium necroappetens. Next base: position 3,839 of record CAJNJA010071041.1, on the reverse strand, counting down.
CCTCATCATGTCGTGCTTCTCAGGTGTGGAGGAACTAGCTGCTTTGCCCTTGGACAGTGAGGAACCGGCCACTTGCACATAGTAATACATAATAATTATTACATAATACATTCTGCAACCACCAGGTGCTTGGTGTATGTTGGTTTTCCGCAAGTGGTCTGTGATGACCTTGATCCCCAAAAAACACGGAGGGTTTCTGAGGCATCCTTGACCCGGACCGGGGCTGTTCTGCCAAAACAGGCTCGTGGTGATCGCGGTGATGGTCCATGGGATAGTTCCTCGGAAATGGTGATGGCCAAGTAGCTGCACAAGCGCCGTGGCTATCACTGGCACCACGCTTGAGAGAGCAGCCTTTGGAGCGAGGCGCCTCAAGTCTCCGGACCTAGCGACAATCTGGAGCATCACTTGCTTGAGAAATCGCCCGCGGCCACATCACTTGCAAGGAGGTGCCTAACAAAATGGCAGGCACGGCATCAGGAGCGCGAGATGGGGCTTGTGAGGCCCCCCCCCCGCGGCATCTCCTGGCTTGGGAGCGAAGTTGCGGTCCCCAGAGATGCTCAAGCTTCGCAGTCCGAAGGCAAACAAGGCGATAAACTGCCCCCTGTCAAAAGTATTTAAGCAGATTCCAAAGACAACTGAACTACACCGTAGTGAAAGAACCTGCTCCTCCACCAGTGCATTCACGGTGCGGGTTGCTTGCTGGGTGGAACGATGAGGGGCAGACGAAAAGTGATGCAAGATTGCAGGCGGGCGGGAGGAGAGTATGGAGCTGACTCCGTTGTGACGTGAGTGCAACAGTCCCCATGTTCTGTGCAGGCAGTTTGGTGAACTGTTTTGTGTTTATAGATCGTGGCAGGCAGGAGGATCAAGAGGTCAGCAGTTCCGCCAGACTCCGACATCGTTCAATGCGGTAGGTCTTAGCAACAGTTTCTTGTGTTACGCTTCACACGGTTACACAACTAACAGATGTAGCACGACGGTGACAGGATCTACAGAAAGGTCCTAGTACGTTTGCGCCATCTTGCGCCACTGGTCCCTGTCCCATGGCTCGGCTGGCCCGAGCTGCTCGAGCGCTGCAAGCGCTGCGAGGCGAGACTGGACGTGGTCCCAGGGCTTTCGAAGGCCCTTCGCCCTCGTGCCCTGTGGGGCATGTGTGAGAGGCCCGGGGCTGCGGCACTCCTCGGTGGCTCCCGTGTGGCCTCTGGAGGCCTCAGTTTCGAGCAGTCCACGCGGTAGCAGGGTGAAGGCTGAGCCTTTCGTTTTCCGGCCAAGGACTAGAACTTCGGAGACAGTGAAAGCATGCAAAGATTAAAATGTCCAGCAAGATGGCCTTCGGGACGTGGCAGTTGAGCACGTGTGCTTTGAAACATATCTGCGGCTTCCACTGCCTAAAATCTTGGAAGCATTGTCAAATTGTCAACGCCTTGTTGAGTTACAGACGCAGGCGCAAGTGCCTGAACATGTTGCGAGTATCAGTGTCAATGCGCTTGCCAGCCGCTGCGCCGGTTCTCTGTGCAGACAGAAACAGATTGTCAGCAGCCGCCCGATCAGGTAGACGCAAGCATCTCTGTAACTTGGCATGGAGCTCAAGTCTACAATGACTCGTTGCAAAGGCTGTGAACGCGAAGATGCAAACCTGCAGATTGTGTGACAGATTGTACTTTGTCAGGCCGTCGTCTCTTGGTGGTCTGCAGTTTTGTCCAGAATGTGACATCATCATTGTTTCCTCTGTTTTCTTCGATGAAAGTCTCTGGCAGATCTAGGATGGATCCATTCTGGGTGCCAGCACCTCGCTGGGAAGCTCGTCTTCGTACCCTGGCTAGACATTGCTCACATAATTCTTAGGGAACTACCTGCTAGAATGGTGGCATAAGGTTTGCGGCATGAGGCCATGTACCGTTGCTGCTAGAAAGTGAGACAGCCAGGCAGCGCTGTATTCAGCATCTGTCTGTGCGACTTTGCAGTTTGTGAGACAAGATGGCAGACAACTGTGGCACTGACCACAGGACGGCGGCTATCAAGTCTTCTGACATCAGTCCAAGTACGGAGCACTTGACGGGTGAACTCGCCGAGTTCGCAGGGCAGGACTCTCAGCAGACGAGTCCCATCATGAATCGACAGCAGCACCGCCGCCTTGAGAGAATTTGCACAAGATTGCTGTATTCCCATACACCGCCAATCCATGAATGTGCGTACCCGTATGATCACGCACGCTCAGCATGGTTAAATGAAAGCTGCTGCAAAAGAGCATCGGTGAATCGCTCCTTCAGTTGAATCACTGCCTCGCTGGTCTCTCTCGCTCTCCCTCTAGGGTCTGCGTCTTTCGCTGTCCTATCAGGCGACAGCCGACACCACTCCGCCTGACCGAGATCTTGGCGATTCGGCAAAAGTGGTTCTTGAGAACCGGAGCCGAGAATCAGCATCTGACTAATCTTGCGGTTCCTGTGTGTGCTGCCTCAGGCGATGAAGACACCAGATGGCCTCACCTCAACGCTGCAGGACCTTGCCTGACCCAGCTGTTGCTTACAATGTCCGAGCTTGGCGGGCCGAGCTGCGTGGGGGCATAGCGATGTGCTCTGGCGGCATTTCATGTCAGGAGGAGCTTCCAATCCGGCTGGCCAATCGCATCCTGTCGCCAAGCTGGGTCGCAGCGGCATCAGCCTGACCTGCACAAACTTGCACTGGCTATATGCCTTATATACCCGAGAAGCAATGATCACAGAAGCTTGAGTGGTTTCGAAATGCCGGGATTAGAGAAGCCCACTGCCACTAGTAAATCTACGACATGCGGCCGAACCCCGGACCGGATGCAAGGCATCGCACACCTCGACATGCTTCCAGATTTGAATGTCTCTTGGCAATGCGAAAAAGCAATAGTCAGGGGCTACCAAATACGAGGCAAACGCTCATTTGTGAACTTGCTTACCTGCCTGGTCGTGTTTTGCGCGACGAGGAGGCGCCAGAAATTTGCAGCGTGCGGGATGACTTTGCACAGGCCTTCACAGAAGTGAGGGCCGCGCGGCCAGATGAGTTTCCCAGCGTCATCAGAAGGTTCAAAAAGCGAAGCCTGGATGGAAGGAGTGCATAAGTTGCCTAGGTGACCTCAGTTGTTCGAAGGTTTCTCGAAGGCCATTCATATCGATTCCGGTCAGGAAACGAGCACCATGCGCTTCGACTCACCCTCGGCATGAAGCAGTGGGGCGCTGCTTGGCTTGACTTGCATGCTTCATTCCTCAAGAACTGCCTGCAGTCGCCTCATGAGTGCAAAACCCGTCAGTTACGTAGTCTATATGAAAAGCTACTCGCGGCTCTCGACTTCTTGTTGGTCGCTTCCATAACTCTGGTCATCACGGCCTCCAGGGCGGTTCAGTCGTGTCGTTCTGTGCAATACATAGGAGGGAGGGAGGGAGGGAGGGAGGGAGAGAGAGAGAGGGGG
>CAJNJA010071030.1:0-22186 GCA_905231915.1 Symbiodinium necroappetens | reverse complement strand
CTACTACTACTACTACTACTACTACTACCTACTACCTACTACGTACTACCTACTACCTACTACCTACTACTACTACTACTACTACTACTACTTTTGCTAGTAGTACGAGTACTGCTGCTACTACTGCCCTACTGCATGACCACCACGAATTGCGGTTGCTACCAGAATTGCCCTCCGGCCGTGATCGCGAGAGGCCTGTCGTGGTCGTCAGCCAAAGACTTGTAGGAAATATATCAAGAGGTCGGAATAGATTACTTACTACTCGATGACGCATTGGCTGCTTCCTCGTGCTTAGTTTCTTGATGTCAGACAAGCTGAGCCGACAGTCTTTAAATGGTATCACCCAATTCTTTTGCCAGGTTATGCAGCAGGTTTAGGTTGCTTGATGCCTTGGTCGGATCCCAATCGCACCATTCGCTTTGGAATTCGCCTGCGCAGGAGCTTGAAGTGTCACGTGCGCAGGGACAGGGCTGACCCCCATTCAGATTTTTATAGTCGGGGGTAGTGACCGGCTGACAGCTGCAACAAAGAACAACGAGACAACCCGTTTCTGTCTTCATGCGCTAAGATTGTACCCAACATGTTTCAGATCATCACATGAAAGTCAAGTTCTCACTTCCAGCCCAGGTTCGGAGACACTTGGTTGGCTATGAACATACGGAAATGGAGACAAAACACAAATAACAAATAGGAAAGCGAGCTTCCGCCATGCATCCGACAACGACACACCTCGACAGANNATAACATATGTTATAACTTACTTATAACTCGGGGGCACCACCTTGTAGGAAACGTACTCGATCAAGTCTTTCTCAGTTGGAACACGTGTCATTCAGAACATGAGACTGGACCTGACAAATCCTGTCGAAAATCCAAACTGGGCACCGGAACCAAACCGCCTTGTCAGCTCGGTCCAGCAATCCCCTGCGAAGGGAAGCGTTAGGCGCTGGCGCATCCCCGTTGCTTGCGTTGCCGCTGCCACCTCCGCGGCAGACCTGCGGAAGCAGTGTTCCTCGCTTTACAAAGTATGTTTCAAAATAAGCCTTCATACCCGGTCGCATTGTGGTAACGTTCAGCTGCAGCTTCTATCTCTGGTTTCTGACCACGCCATTTGGACAATCCATCGGCCCCGCTTCACGCCTGCGCGAGCATCTGCAGATACCGCTCCTGCGCAGACCAAGCAGGAAACTCCGGCTCAGGGCTGGAGCTGCCGAGAAGACGGAGCCGCTCTATACTCCAAACGGAGCCGCTCTTCAGCATATCTGGCTCAATCCCAAAAAATTGGCATCCTTCTGCAGCAAATGATTTTCGACGGGAAAGCAACGGCGAAATTCTCTCGAGTTTTGTGACGAAGGACATATCTGCAGCAGTGATGCAGAAGGGGAAGCAACTGGCCATGGACAGCCCTTCCCCAGGGTCCATCGAAGCCCGCCGCTTCTCTTCCTGGGCTAGGCTCGGCGATGCAACAGCTTGATGCCATTCGGGGCTTTTGACAGGTACTCCCCACTCAAACTGCTGCAAGAGTCTGTGCTATGGACGTTTACAGCCCGCCATCGGCGCGTCGTCTGCGTGTTCAGAAAGCGGGTGCATTGCCTCGGTGAACGGTGCAATAACAAATCATAAACGTTTCTGCAGCCCTACCAAGTCGGCCTACACAACAACAGCAATTACTGAGGCGGTATTGCCAAGGTTCCAGATGTAGATGAAAAACACCTGCAGCGGTGTTCTTTGAACCAGTGTGTGTGTGTGCGCGCGTGGTTCAGGACCGTTCAGATCTATGTTGCATTGGTAAACCCCATGTATCGCGGCAGCAGTATCTACTGAAGAACAACTTCACTAACAACAACACAAGCCTGCCGGATCCTCAACCAGACATTGTCACTATCGAGCCAAAGAGCGGTTTCGGCTAAGCTCCAGGAGATCAGCCCGTACTTCAGAAGGATGCGCGGGTGAAAGTGGCGAGGGCTGATGTTCCTTGGCCACGACCACGACTTGACAATTTCATCTCTGGCCTAGCGAACGTGTGGAAGTCTGATGGCACACGCGCCTCTTGTCGCTTGCTTTCTCAAACAGGCACCTCTGTCAGCAATCAGACATTTCGGTATCTTCCAGGCGTCATCCAAATGTTTCGGAACCTTAGCTTTGCAGTTCGCTGCTCCACAGCCTTCCCTGTGGGTCCCGGTCACCCTTACATGGCAAGATTGTTCTGTCACATCATGTCACATCCCTCTTCGTTGCCGTTGTGCACGAATTGCTGTCGCCGACTAGCAGCAAGCCTTTAGCTCTGTGGGGCCAGTTCAAGCCCGAACATTCACATACCTGCAAGCCGTGAACAATTTTGTCAACTCTAAATGATATCAGGTTGATACGTTAAGTCGTTGCTTTTCTTCCCACCCGCTTCGCTGACTTATCCATGCACGGATTAGGTCGCACTGCAGGGAACTGCACGGAAAGACGTGAGGGGCAAGTCCGGGGACAAGAGTGACAGCCCACAGACAGCGAGATTGGGGGCCTCGGTTTCAGTTCCCATGTTTCCACGCGAAGTTTCGGTCGGCGCAGCTGGCTCGTGACGGGTGGCAACCATCACAGGAACATCTGAGTGAATGATATGCTGTCAGGATGCACGATGAACATGGCCGTGGGCGCTGTGCCACGCAATCCGAGGATGATCCCTGGACTGCCACAGCAAAAGGCATGGTGAAGGAACATGACTGGCACAAGTATTGTCAAGCTTGTGTAAGTTGACAGGGTCTACAGTGACGAGACCACCTGACAACTTTCGTGTCGACAAAGCAGAAAGATTTCGCGGTATTCAAGACTGTCCGAATGTTGCAGTCAATCCTTATGACCATCTGCAACAGACGCCCCTGACATGCCGACATGCGAAAGCCTGCCCAAACCTTGAGAGTCTAGACCTTCACCTTGGCCATATTCTGAGCTGGTGACACCAAGTGTTGCTCAAGCTGCCTTCGATCAAGCATCGTCGCAGAGCGCTCTCACGAGAAAGAACCTCAAGCTTACTTTTGTAGAATACAGGGAAATGACACGGAATGTCGTCACATTGCACGTGGCTAAAGCCATTTGTTGCATCTGTTTCGGCGAGTCGAATGTCCTAGGTTACTGTATATCACTGCTGCACATTGCTTAAACAACATGGAAACAGAAAGTGCATAGATCTTCCTGCAGCGCTCCCTCCGATCACCATCGTGCGAAGCTGGCAGCCCAAGCGTTGGGGCAGCATGACTCCCATCTCTGGAAGACTCCGAGTGACTGAAGAATCATCCAAGCCACTGCAAGCGCAGAGAGCACGGCAGCTACGATTGCTGATCGGTGTCGGGCACCTGCCACGCTTGCCTCGTGCGCGGGCCACTCAAGAAAGCTTTGTGCGTGTGTAACTATATGTACAATCAACAAAGAGAGATAGGTAGACTTAGACAGACAGAGATCTCTACGTCCATCTCCCTGCATGTCTCATTTGCACGCCCGTGATACCAATCATGACAAGGCCACAGGTTCCGTCATCTGGCGATAATCATCCCCCAACATAAATCAATAGAGAATTGCCGAGCGCTTGAAAGAATGGCCTGCCTGTTCGGTACCCTCTCACTTGAATGTTGCTTGCTGGCAGGGTACACCAAAAGATGGTCTCATCGATGAAAGATTCTCCCGTAGAAAGTGGATCAAAGCCGGCAGAGGAAGGCTTTTCCGTGCCGTGCAGTTCTTCTAGTTTCAAATTTCCGGATGGCTTGTGTTTATTTCGGCACGTGCCTACGCCTACTCTGAGGCTTGCCGTTCAAGGGCAGAGTGTTCGCTTGAGGTCTTCGAGTCTGGAGCTGAAGATTTGGAAGGGCAGCGGGCCGTCAATGTCTGCAGCGTTTGATCGTGGAATTGCATCGGCAAGAAGCAGTCGCATCAAGTCATCAAGATGCAAACCCTCAAGTGGCCCAGATCATCCGAGTCTGCATGTCCTCTGCTGAACATGACATGTACCGATGGTTTCTGAGCCCCCCCATCCGTACACGCAGGTTCACAAGTGCGAAGAAATACGCCGAACGAAGACAGTACTGATATGGCATGGGCTTCTTAAAAAGACCCTTTGATGCCTCAAGATCACAGCGGATCCGTTTTCTGCGCTGGATAAATGACGGACTCGCCAAGGGTGAGACCTGTGCTGCAGACCGAATGGCTTCATCGAGTCAAGTTCCTTCTCCAATAATCCTCTGACGGGATGCTGCATAGCTTGCAAGATATCTCCACGAGCAACATTCCGGCGAAGCACCGATGTCGGAAGTCTGGGAAGTCGGCATGCCAACTGGGCTGCCCTGGTGGATGGGGCACTCTCAAGTGTGAAACAGCATCCATCTTGCCAAATGCTCCCGCACCTCAGTGCCACACATCCCTGCAGTGCCTGCAGGAAAAATCACATACATAAATAAAATAGATAGATAGGTAGGTCAATAGATCGATAGATAGACAGGGAGACGGAGGGAGAGAGAGAGAGAGAGAGAGAGAGATAGATAGGTAGGTAGGTAGGTAGGTAGGTAGGTAGGTAGGTAGGTAGACAGACAGATAGATAAATGGATAGATAGATAGATAGATAGATAGACAGGTAGCAGGTAGACAGGTAGATAGGTAATTAGAAAGGTAGATGGGTGGATAGTCGGGTAGGTAGGTACATGGCTAGCTCGCTGGCTAGCTAGAGGGGTCGGGCGGTAGGTGGGTAGGAAGCGAGGCAGGTAGATGGCGCGCAAGTATGTAGGTGGCATGTACACCGAGATATATGGGTAGATGGATAGATAAATAGATAGATAGATGGACAGACAGATGCTTAGAGACAATCGGCGTTGAGCGGTAAAATAAACAGTATATACATACACCCACCCACACACACACACACCTAAACATACATGTATATGCTTGCAAATAATCAAGCATGTAATGAATGAATGCACGCATTCATTCATTCTTACGCGTGTGACTGTGTTCGGTGGTACGCCAGCGGGCTTCTGGTCCAGGCCTTGGCTCAGCTCAACGCCTCTGACTGCATGATGCGAGCCACTGCCAGGCCTGAGGCTTTCGAAACCCGGGGAAGTTACAAAGCCATGCAGACGCAGTTGTCGATAGCTGTCTTATGACCATGCAGGTCATAGAGTAGAGCCTTATTTGGAAGGAGTTAGGGAGTCACGTCGTCGGTGCCATCATGATGTCGGTCACTGTGGGGATGAAGTTGATGAGGTTCCGGCCTGGGTCGCCGGGACTTCTGTCCGTTCAACGGAATAGTTCATTTGAGCGCCTTTCAAGAGATACCTGACCAGTCTCGTGCGTCGAACCCCATGTCCCCGAACACTCTATTCTACTTCACGATGATAATCCTGCCTTTGGTGTGACAGACCGGGCATCATCGCAAATGAGAGCTTTGACTTCAAAGCAGCAGTGCGGAAGTCCTAAAGCTGAGCGTCTGGCATCTCGAGGTCAGAGCAGAACGCAACAGTCTACATGTGCAGTGAACCCTGGCCACAAGCCCTACAGGCCGTGACAGAGCACGCAACAAAAAAGACATACATTCTCATTTCCACCAGCCATCCAAACAGCGGAGGCTTCACTTGGCGCTCCAGGCCGACTTTGCCCCCAGTTTCCTCAAGTCGCCAGCTGCCCCTTGGAGGGCTTTGGAAGGCGGCCCTTGCGGCACATGCTGAGATCTCCAGGCGTTGTGCAAGCCCAGGCCCAGTTGATAGATGATGCAGAGGGCCAGGCCGTGAAATGCGTGCGAAAGCTGCATCCGCGCCTCAAGGAGTCCCTTGGCTATACGGTCAGGAATATTTAGGACCGGAGATTGGAGTTTGCGCACAACTGTTGTATGGACGCAGCAGCAGGTCCTCACTGGCAGTTCGGGCGCTTTCAAAAGTGGCGCAGATCTAACCGGATTTTCTTCGAATATAGGAGGACTCCCAGGATGTGCGAACGTTCCCCCGCCACTCGCAGCAGCGTCTTCCATCGCAGGTCTATGAGTACCCCATAAGAACCCTATAGCCCTGAGAGGCAGGGAGAGAGAGAACCTAGCCCTATCCTTGCCGGAGCCATTTGGGCCCGAGCAGTCCAAGAGCGTATACAGGGCCAGATCCATCAGGGAGTCCCGACTCGTCCCCTGAACCCAGGAAGCCCGAATTCGAAGCCGGTGCAAGCAAACGGTCAGTTGCCACCCCCCTCCCCGATACCTTTGAACCGATGCACAGCCCCTAAGCAAGTAGTCTGGTAAGGAGTTACAACGAAATCGGCAAAGTCTTGTCACAGCCCCCTATACCATGGCGGCACCTGCCAGACGCAGCTCGACATTCTGGTGACTGTGGCAGCACTTGCCAAAAGCGAGAAAGACACTGCAACTCTCAAGTGACATGTCTACCCTTAAGCTCGCTCTGGCCACAGGAGCCAGCAGGTATGAGATGTGGCGCAGGTCTTTCAAAAGATAAAAACGCAGAGAGCTTTGGCCACTCAACCCGGATTAGTGTGTCCATGAGCCCTAGACCTACGGACAGGTGTTGGCTCCTGGCCTCAGCTCTACTTTTCGGCCAAGCCTCAGCGCAGGTTTCGAAGTCGCTTTGCGGTTTTTATGCTTCACCATGTTAAACATGCAGCTTTCGAAGTTGTGGATGTACGGTCAGGAGCTTCAGACTTTTTTTGGTCTTCACAAGATCAGAAAGATACATGTGGGTCTAGCGGTGTAGTTTCTGGGGTGAGGTATTTCGTGGAACTAAGGGCTGGCTTTGGGATCTAGGGCTTAAGCAGCTTCGGAGTTTTATGGGGCCTTCGGGTTCCAAGTTCTGGATGCTCGCGGCTTTGGCTTGGGCTTTTTGGATGGGAGTCGGAGTCATGGAACCTGCCGGAACTGCCGAAACGAAGACTAAGAACAGTTTGACACTACCAGGTTAGTGTAGGAGCCTTGCTAAATGGGACAGGGCGTTTGGGTTATATTGCGCTATAAGCCTAAATAATAAGAGCCCCACAGAGTTTGCCTCGATGCTCTTTCTCCTGCGAAAGAGAACCGGGAGGCCGTGCCTGCCCTGTGCAACAGCACGAGTGCTACGAGCCTCGGCGCAAGGTCTGTCAGGTATCTCTGTCGTAAGGGTTTGGGGATACGGACAGTGATCATCTTGTCACCTTCGCAAGGCTTCGGAATAGCAGACTACCAGATATTTTTCAAGAAGCAACACGTGTCGCTAACGTTTCATCACAGCAGAAACATCTGCCTGGCGGTGCAAGTCAGTCGTTCTTACCCAGAAGGCCCAGAAGCGACTGTTAGTATGGGGGTCCTGTCAATGTTCGGGGAGGAGATGTTCATGGCTAGGTTTTTGCTTTTTGCAATGCACGCACAGAGATCGTTACCTCACCGCTGCCTTGCCACATGAGTCGGCACTACCGCATGCAGCTTGCATATGCAAACATGTCCCCCCCTTTTTACTCGGATCGTGAGAGCCGAGGAACGTAGCCGAGCATGAGGGCAATGTGGCCGTCCAGGCCATGCTTCCCATCTCGGTGGCCTTCGTGTTCCTGGTTGCAGTCGCAAATCCAAAACCCTAAAGGCTTCGACAAAGCAAGCATACCTGGTTTCACGCCGACTCGACCTACGAACCTCGCCTGGCATGTCCGAGCTGTGAGAGCCCAAAGGCTTCGGCCGAGTGTGAGTTTTCAAAACGCCGAATGTCACTACGAGCAGGACGCACAGCACACTTCTGGGTTTTATGATGCTTCTTCGAGATAGGAGCTGAGACCCCAGAAACTTGTGCTTCGGAAGCGCACGTGCAATTGTTTGAGGTTCTGTCTGATGCTGTCCTCATCCATGGAGTCCTTCAACATCACCTTCCTCCCAGAGTCAGCAGTCGTGATTCTTGTTGGTTTCTTGGACGGCGACAGAAGGTTCGTAATTTGTTCGTAGAGTAGCCGAGCGTGCACAACTTTACCCCTCCCCCGAGTCCTGATTAGTCGGGGTGCCAGTTTGACGCCCTTCAGCTGGTGCTATTGATTATGGCGGTAGGATCGCGATAAGCATCAAGTCGTGACGTAATCCAAGCAGAAACAGTGACCGGAATTGTCGATAAAACTACGACTTGAGGCAATTGGGCCAATGATTAGATAGCACTAGTTCTACTTGCAATAGCAGTAGCAACAACGATGGTAATAGTAGCGTCCGGAATGGCTAATCGTGCAGATTGTAATCTCTCAAGTAGTCGTAGTGGTAGTCATCAGGCTGCCAGAACCATCGGGAAGCCAACATATAGTGTAGTACAGGACAAAAGAGACAGAGATTGGGGGTTGGAATGGTACTAACAACAGCATCCGTCTTCATTATGTTGCTACCATGTTGTTTGTACTCCTTGCTGTGTGGCCGTGGGCCGTCGTTAGCAATGGAAATGTGTTCTCTTGGTGAACAAACTCCCGGTGCCCCCCCAGACTGTGTGCACCAGACGTTCAAATCGCGAGTCTTGGCAAAAGTAACCGACAGGCCTAGCAGCAGTCCGGACCCAGCACACTCCGCAGGCACAAGGCCCTCGAAACCCTCGACAGCCCCAAAACTTTCAGAGCCCACAGTGTCCTTCGAAGGCGTAAAACCCGAGATCCAAGAAGTCAAACCAGGCCTGGGCCTCGGTGCCATCTTCATGTGCCACTTCGGGGAAGCCGGCTTTGGAACTGGGCCGCGGGCCGAGAATGGCGGGCTTGGGGTCTTTCCAGGTGACAATGACAACGGAAGTTGAAGAGTGCAGGGATGGCCCCACCGTTGCTGAAACTCTTCATAATCACCTTTTCGGTTTCAAAGCCACCTCAACAAAGAACTGCCACATCATGGCACGGCATGGGGCATAGAGTAGCACCTTTTATCGACCGAAGTACAGGAACATGTCATGTCTTGTTTGTGAACACGAGTGAGTGCGAGCTAGGAGCCGATTTAGGAGCAGACATGTCCGTTGGGAAGGTTTTGCACTTCAAGCTTTAAGTCACTGACGGGTATCCGGCTTTGAGAATATCTATACGCAGCCCCACTTATGCCCCCCATGTCCAAAAGATATATGTGCTCAACCTCAAGTAGCTCGGGATTCCGGAGAACAAAGAGGCATCGGAAAATTGCCAGTCAGGGTAGGGGTTCTTGTGGGAGGGATGGGCACACGTAAGTAGTCTCTGTCCTGCCATGTTTTAAAGCTTTCGGATCCGACCTTCTGTTGGGCACACTGTTCATTCTGAGCATCAAAGGCTCGGAGGTCGCTTCTCGGTTGTTGGTAGTTTGCCCCGAATAATAGTAGACATGAAGGAAATCGGCTTCAAGATTTTAAGTTTCAGCATGTCACAACCAGAAGATAGTGCGCAAACAGACACTTGCAGGAAGCTTCACTCCGTAACAGAAGGGGTCTTTAGCAGCCCAAAGCCGCTTTCCTCAAGGGCAGTGATTCCGGTGATTGGACCTCCAGCTGTGAAGTTCGCCTTCCTGCCGAGTCCTGACATGCACCCCACGGCGTTAGACCTAGCGTGCTAGCCGGTTTCGTCGACGAGTTAGGTTTGCGCAATCGGAGCTGGTCCGAAGTTTGCAAGCAAGACCCATGTTGAAGTTTGCTTTTGTGGATGATTTGTGTTTGCGCGCTTGTTTCTGCAGGGGCCGTCTCCTAACTTCGAGTTTATCGGCCGAAGCGCCTCCAAGGATCATTATCTTCGAGTCTGGCTGGACCCTGCGATGGAAAGATTTCGCATCACAACTGGGCTACATCCTCGTCTTCGCCATCTTAGGCACCATAGGGCCCATCAACCTGTGAAGCTTCTGGAACATTCGAGCAAGTCAACTGTAGAGCGACACAGGTAGACAGGCAGTTACATATGTTTTGCATCATGTCTCGGCACTTGAACCAGAAACGAATTCTCAAAAACCCGAGTCGCACCCGAGGCACCTGAAAGCTCAGCAGCTGCACCCCTCCCTTCGTGGCTTCGGTTTTTGTGGAACAGAACATCTCCTTTCATGCTGCTGGACGAGAGACTTGCTGGGTGTCACGAAGCAAAAATTGGCCGACATGGGCCCGGCAAGAAGAGAATTCACCGGAGTCGTTCTGACTATACACGCGGGACACTGATGAAGGGATGAAGCGTAGCAACTTGTGCTCGACGTTTGGTTGATTTCTTTTCGCAGCAGCACACAGCTACAGTGAAGTGACGACGTGAGTGGAAGCTACACGAGATAACGGACCGGTAAAGTCTGGGTCAGACTGTCGCGAAGATCAATTCTTGCAGTATTGCCTTTCCCACTTAATTATTCCGAGTAGTCGACACACGAAGAGGACAGTGCAGCAAGCCGCACTCAAGATGATTGGGCTCTGCCACGCGATATGACCTCGTTGCCGCAATACTGAGTACATGTACAGGTTCGTATAGGACCTACGAAGCTCAATTCCTACCCGTTTGCCATATTTGCCGCGTTCTCCATATAGTTTCACTCCAGAGCCGTGGACAGGCTCCGTGATCTCCATGCTGGTAGTGGGTGAGCTCATTCTGCTCACCAGTGACTATCACTCTATACACCACCGCCGTACTGCCTTTGCCTACGGCTCGTTGAAGCTGGGACTTCTACAGTTCGTATCCTATGCGGTTCCGAGGTACTGTGTGCAGGTTTGGGGCTGAAGGGTTTTCGGGCCTTCGAAGCATCGAGAAGCTCTCAGGAGTTGTTCTTCTTGGTGTTTCCTCTGCGTTGGATTGAACATCGAAGACACACCGAACCAGGCAAGTTCTATACTGACCGAAAGCAAGAGACGTCGCCAAAGGATTGCAGCCACCGACCCCGTCGCGACCTTGGCCACCTACGCGAGCTTGAAAGTCGAACCAGTGCCTGTGGCTGCGTTGTTTCATGCAGCGAGGTTTGAAGGACCCTAAACCTCAACAAGGTCCTAGAACCTGGACTTTCCGGTTCAGGGTTTAGTCGAGGATGCTGTTAAGAGCTACGCATTCTCGGCAGTCGACGGTAAAGGCTGAGACTGATTGGGCAGTTCAGCGAATTGGTGCCGACTTTCTGACCCGTGATGCGGGACATTGTGTCAGTGCCATGGTCTAGCAGCTTTCTTGATAGTGGAGGTGCTGAACGTCATGGTTTTCGGCGAGCAACTTGGAAGCCGTTGAAACGTCTTACGCTTTTGCAAAGAATAGCGGCAAAATTGAACTTTCTCCGGGTGTGGCTTGGGATCAAAATTAAAGCCTCGAACACCAGATTGGGTGGAAACTTCAAATCATGTGCGCCTTACACGAGGGCTATGCTTCAAGTGGCATGTTACACTCGGCTCATTCATAGTCAGAATCATCAGTAGCTGCTCCAGGATCGTTCTTCTTTGGGGGTTGGACCAAACGTCATAGATGCTTTACGGAAAACTGACAGCAACACAATGGCATCGGGCAGTCGTAGTCGTTCAAGTACCCCTTGCGTTGTTGGTTGCACCGGTGGTAGATCATGCTACCCCTTCGCCCCTCAACTCTTTCCCATGAGCTGTTTGGCTGCACACCCCGTGTGCTATTGCATTCCAGCAGGTCGATGATCAACGATGCTGTTGCCATCGTTATCTTCGAAATTCTGAACAGTGACAAAATTTTCGGCGACCCCTGCAACCCGGTCTCCCAAAAAGACATCTCGCTGGCCCCTGAGCTGAGATATGACGGAGGGTAGTGAAAGCTTGTAGGTTTGTTTTGTCTCAGTTTCGTCTTCATAGTTTAGGCACCTGGTACCGAGGCAGTGACGGCGGGAATCTTTCAGAAGTTGGCCTACTCCATTGGCCTCGGCGTGGCAGCAGCGATGGTCCTGATTTTGGGGCTCCGATTCGAGCCACGGCAAGGGAAATCTTGTGTTGACAGGGAGATCAGCTGTGCATTGATCCTCCCACTCCACCAAACTACATGGTGGTAAAACAGGTCTCCGTTGTCAGCAACTTGCCTAAGGCCAGCTTAAAGCACTCTCAACTCATGGAGATCCTGTACATCATGGCATCGGCTTACGTGATCTACGCTGTGGCTGAGAAGCTACACTCCTCTGGGATCATCACCACACTTTTCGGTTCCATGCTCATGGGCATCTATGCGATACTCGGCCGCAAAGCATATGCAGAAATCATGGGCATGCTCCGGTTCCTGCTGTGGGCTGCAGCATGCAGGCCTTGTAGGAGGAGAAGATGGGCCCTGAAGCCGCGAGCCCAAATCCTGCTACAGTAATCGCTCGTCCCACAAACCTGCTGAGGAAGCCGCACCTTTCAGATGAGGGCAACCTCTTGGCCACATTCTTCGTCAAAGGCCCCGAGTTCGCATCCGCTTGCCTTGCCACATCTTTAGCACTGGTGAATACACCGAGCCACACGAGACTCCTGTTTGTAAGCAAACACGGTCCAAGCTGCAAAGCGGGAAGAGAGAAACAATATACTTACTGGTTAGGTAGGAATAGGAATGCTTGCATCTCATTCCTTGCTTGTGTCATCGTTGGTATTGGTATGCTTATGATGTGCAATGTGGCAACATGTCCATCCTGTCAAAAATGAAGCTGAAGACGCATTTCAATAATTAACTAGCCCATGGTTTCATCATGGCTTTTTGTAACATCATTAAACACGAATGTCAGTTGTCGTTCTGCTGTTACCCGTACCTGTTTCCTTCCCACAGGTCTGCCTTGTCCGTTGATTCACCAAGGCATCCCACTTTTCATGACGGACCATCCGGCGAAGACCCGAATGATTTGTTCGTTCAACCGCATTCAGGTTCGATCAAGAGACGACTGGGACAAACATGATCCCATGTAAATCCCAGCCTTGCCCTATACTTTCAACTATTGGTTCATACACTCCTTTGGACCGCCCAATTGAGCGGACATAAAGCATATTCTGAAAGCTTCAACATGTGGGTTCTACTCACTGTCTTTGTTTCCTGTATTCGCCGGAAACCAAACAAACCGCATGGTGTTGTGTGAACGAAGTAGGAACGCAATCATAAGTGTTTATCGCTCGCGTTAGAATAACTCTCAAACTTGCCACCAGTGTGATCTACTTAAACCTACTTAATGAAAAGTTCCCCACCCGCCACAAAGACATTGGTGCAGCATGAACATTCGTCCCCTTTCCAACCTGTTTCTACTTGAGGCCTGATAATTAACCGCACGAAACTTGGAAGCCATTTCTTACTGCATCCGCTTCTGATAGGGTGCGTGTGCGACGCTGCCCTAAGCCCGAAGCGGGACCCTGTTGCTGGCAGGCATGGCCACTCTGGCAGACACCTTCACGCCCCTGGCCCAGCGCTGTGTGTTGGGCATGCTTGCTGTCTAGATTTCCAGAGGGCTGAACCGGAGAATCTCCGCTTCATTTGCATTAGACATGAGTGCGCTCACTTCAATGAAGCAATTGAACTGACCAAGTCGATCTGTGCATAAAGGATGCGGGGGGGTTGGACGAATGCATGCGCGGATCTACCCAGTCGAGTTAGATTCCTGCCTGCAGTCCTGTTTGATTTACTGTCTATCTGCCTGACTTCGAGAGTGTTTATATGTGCTCCCTGGTGTTTCGCACGCGCCTGCATATGTACAATTATGTAATACTATGTATGCATGCCTTCTGCCTCTTGTATCCCCTCCCTCCGTCCTCATGTTTGTATGTACATATGTATGTATGTATGTATGTATGTATGTACGCAGAGACATGCATGCGCATGTGTGTGTGTGTGTTGTCTGAAAATAGGAATCTGCATACATGTGGTTTACTGCTTGTGCTCTATAGTAGAGGGAGCATCAGGTTCCTGATCGTGGGTGTCGGGGCAGTGGCCGTCTGTGGGGAGCGCGCCAGTTGGAAGCATCCTGGCCATGATATGACCTGATGAGGGGTGTTGGAAGGTGTCTAGGCTTCGTAGGGCTGTAGGAGCTTTGGGTCTGGTTTAGCTGGGTTGCGAGGTGCTGCTTAGATTTCATTGCCTGGCTTTTTTGAGGTTTGGAAAGACGATCGATAGGGTGTGGGGCCTTGGGCGCAGGCTATGGGTTAGGATCTGCAACTCAACTCCAGGTTGAACGTGGGTGTCAGTGCGCTCAGAGGGTTCATGAATGAAGGTCGTGAGGTCAATGAAGCCTCCACAGGGCCATCCGGGTATCGGATTGACAAGACTCGCTTGTAGCAAGGTTCGAAAAGGTAGCTCAATTACGATGCACATCAATGAGTCGAAACATTCGGTTTGGTGTATTGACTGTTTTCGAGACGGCTTGAACACCCTGAAAAGATCTACAAAGACTTGGAGGCCATACATAGCACTTACTCCCCAAGGCCCCAGAGCCCAAGAAGATTGCCCGTTGCCGCTAAAGCCTGAAGTGGCCTCAGAACTCGGTGGCATGGGGAGCTCGGTTAGAGGTTAGAATCCCGGTGGTGCATAAGGGAAAGAAGTACGGCTGGGGAGGGGGGGTGGCGGATATCTATCCGTTGACCCTACCTGCCTGACCCCGAGTACGTACCACTAAGCCCTTCTGCCTGCAAAGCATTCTCCATTCCAGGTTCAGCCTTTGGGTCATGCTCTTCTGCATCATCGGCCGGGCAGAATTCTGGATACACCTTGTCATGTTTTACCGTTCCGGGGTGTAGGACTTGCATCCAGTCAACGTGGTTTTTTCGGCAGGAAAGGGTAATTAGCAGGAGGTGGCAGACCCCAAATCCTCAAGCTTCAATCTGACATTTTGCACGCTGGCGGCATCCGATCTAGGACAGCCAGTGCCGTTGAGGAGTTGAGCTAGAATCCTTCGTCCTTGGAGGTCGCATTGCCGCTGTACTACCTTGTGGGGGCATCGTTAATGCCACGAAGACGGCCATCGGACGACACAACAAGGCAAGGGTGGAATAACAGTCGTGCAGATCAGTGCCATTGTTGAGGCCTGCGAAGATCATGCTGGTAGGTAGGCCGGAGCCCGTGTGTGCACCTGATTTAGAATGGAAGCATGTGGATCACGAGCACGTCCATGTAAGACTGCACAGAAGAACAACCCGAAAGCCATCCCGCCCTAACCTGTGCACACCTCGAAGGCCCCCCCGGCAGACTGGTTTCTCTTATCCTGGAAGCATCTCTTTATGATGTGGCATGCGGGTCTGCGAGGTGCCTTCGGGAGGGAGAGATTTCGGATATAGCACTTTGCATTCGGATGATTCGGAGTCATAGCGTCATAGAGTTTGGCGGTTGGGCGTACAACTACGGGGCCCAGCTCACCTTGTAGCACGGAGGACATCATCTCGTCGGTTCCAGGATGGGAACGCTCTTACAACTTTGCAAGCTGGGCTCGCTTCCAATCAAATCTCCCCCCTCCCCCTCCTCCCCCTCCCCTCCCTCTCTCCCCTCTCCCCTCTCCCCTCTCCCCTCCCTTCCTCCCTCCCCTCCCCCCCTCCCCTCCCCTCTCCCGAGTACAAGCGGGCACCATACTCACAGCTTCAGCTGCCTTTAGTCTGCAAAGCAGGTTATGCTCGCAGAGAAACCCGAAGCCCTGCCTGTGTAGTCAGTCCATCTGTGAAAAGGAGCAATTGCTTTGGTCTTATGCTGGGAGCTGGGAGAATCTTGGCTGCGCTTCAGGGTTAGTGCTTTGCTTTGTTAATGTTGGCGCCATTTCCCTAACATTAGCACAGACTGTCGTGTCCTCAGTCAGTACTTCGTCGCCTACCACAAAAGCGCTAAGCAATCATCAGTTTTCAGTGCGGCTCAAGCAACCAAGGATTGGGTGGATGAGACGGAAGGGCCGGGCAGCAAAGAGATGCTTGACGATGGAACATTGCAAGCACATGCAACTCCTGCGATGCAAGCAGACTTCTTGGGCTGTCGCCTCGGAACTCGCTTGTGGACCTGCAAAAACCCAGGATTCTGATCACCAGCACCCTCGTGGTGATTTGTGTCTTCCTGCTGGCCTTCGGGGGCACGACGCAGTGCATGCTTCGCTGCCTGAACATACGAATGGGAGAGGACTGCCAGGGCCAACAAGGCTCTGCTACAATCCGGTGCTTGCATGTAGCTGAGGCCAGCTGCGTTCTTTGGACTTTGAGAGCCCGCGGTGTGAGTGTTATGGTGACTGGGTAGTTTGCGCAGGAAGTGTTACGTAGCCGGCTTCCCGAACCCTCTTTTGGCATTTGACGAGGCCTTCAGGAATGCTTGCTGCCATGCCAGGGTAGCATCTGCTGGGTGAGCACTATCTGTATGCGCCAGTCAGCAAAGCAACTGGCCCTTGGCTTTGGCTTCCACAACCAATGCGGTGAATTTGGTGGAAAGATCCCCAATTGACATGCACTAAAAAAGCAGAGAGGTTGCTGAAACGGGGCCCCGAGAGTGGGCCGGAGGTCGGTTTCACAACGCCCACTTTCCTGCAACACCCAGGCCTCGGAGCAATCAACACACTCGAAGCACACTTCACCTAGCTTCTGGCATGCCTACGCGTCAATGTGAAAGTCAAGCTGCGTTAGAACAGAGCAATTCTACAAGGGAGCAATCCTAGAGCCGTGACCGTTGAACATTCAACATTTGATGATTTGTTGTGTTTTTGTCGTGCTCTGGGTTGTGCTGTCTGTTATAGGGGCGCCGGTGTACTCAAAAGATTTTGACCCTTGGGATTCATCAAGCACTGGCAAATGCACAGCTCACACGACCTGCGCCTTCATTGCCTGAGAAAGTTGCAGGATATGCCGGAGAATTACTTGACAGGCAACACCATGCGCCTTGGCTGCAAGCTTGACGATTGGGCGTCGACCCGAAACTCAGAGCAATTGGCCAATGCCGGGCTTGCCTGCAGGTGCTGTTGTGATTTTTAGCTTAACCTATCATTATTGCATTATTATTGTTAGTCACAAGTCTTTTTGCCACTATTGTTTCGTTTGGTGAAGACCACCAAGCCCAAGAACTTGACGTTGTACCCACCTACTGACGGTCCTGCCGTCGGCATGGAGACAATTGTATAGGCTCGGCCGCTCGGCTCTGAATCTGAGACTAAGTGTGAAGGCTCTCTTGCGCGCGGAACTGCGGCCATGCCATAGACAGACGGCTGCTGTGGCCTTGCTTGGCGCCTGGGACGGAGTTCGTGTTGATTGGGTACTTGACAGGATGAGCTCTGCGAAGTATTGCTTAGCTTTGGCCACTTTAAGCCTTCGGTGCGTACAGTCGCGAGTGAAAGACGAGCATGAACTTCACTATGAGACAGTGTAAGGGGGCAGATCTTTATCCTCAAGCCCGGAATTCTCTGCTTCCCACAGCCGTGCAGGTCGGCGGTCCGAACAGCAAGGATGCCACTTTAGAGGACTCCGCAGCCGACTTTGGGAGGGCTCTGGCCTTCAGTTTTCCTCCGTGCTCGGCCATGGCTCTTGATTGCAGTCGTTACTTCGTGATGCCGCTGTTGGCCTCCGGAGGAGCTTACACGCAGTGCCGTTCACGAAATCCTGCAGGACGGGCAGGGCCGGGGTTCTCAGCCGCTCAAGCCCTCGCTCCGGCAAGGCTGGTGAGTCTTATAGGTTACGGTTACGGAAGATGCATGCATCAAGGAGGAGCTAGTGACCTCCTCCTCCTGTCTTGCCATGGTTTCGACAGGAGACAACCGTGGCACACCGAAGCCAGGCAGCCACTGCCCGGATTCTGGGTTAGCATAGTTTGTTTCGAGGGAGTCGCTAAAGAGAGTTACCAGGAGGGATTAGAACATAAGCTTATAGCTCCCGCAGGTTGACTGACCGCATCCTCACTGAGCTTGTTAGGAACAGGGAGTATAGAAGGGCACAGCCCGCTGCTTGGATGTGATTGCCAAGACATGCTCACGTGAAGCGGTCTTGACACCCAGGCCCACTTTGTACCCGCGAAACAGAAGCGCAGACCCCAAGAAGCCGGAAGGCGTTCTTCCGCCGGAGTTCTTCGACCCTTCGTAGTACCATATGTGCCGACGAGCTGGAAATTGGGGATTCGGCCCCTGGGCATGCAAGGCATGAGACGACAAACAGGCGACAATGAACAGACCGTTATACAGATAAGTTTCCATTTAACGCCATCCATGTGTCTGGCAAAAGGATGGTCAACATCGAGAGAAGAGATGCGAAGAGGATAGTTCTCCGCGCGGTCTTCGCTGTCTCAGCCTGTGGGGGGTTGGGACGTACCACCACCGCCCCACCCCCTCCCCTGTCAGGGAAGATTATCAATATAATTAGAAGTGTAAAACTACAATTAGTATTTTTCTATGATCAATAGTATTGTTATTCTTCTTATTCATTATTATTGTTTTTAGTACTATCATTCGTATTGCTATTGTGGGGTGGGAGGGTGGTGGTAGTGGTGGCGGCGGGGCATTTGTCCTGGGCGGGGGGGGTGGGAGGGCGGGGTGGTGGCGCGCGGGCATTTGACAAGAAGGGGTGGGGTTACCCCCGCTGCCACAAAATTGAGAACTCTCACGAGAAGGGGAGAGGTAGGGGTAGAGAGAGAGAGAAAGAAAGATATTAAAAAGAACAAGCAAACAAATTCTGTTTGTGTGAGCGAGAGAAACCAACGAGTGTAACGGTGGATGGCAGGAGGAGATGAGAGTGATGCTTGGCTGGCCGTGCAGGGTCCTGTGGGCATTTGGAGGTGACCGTCAGGCGCGTGCCGTTACCCTTGGGCTCGCATCAAGTCCGGCTCTAGGGCCGTGCGCGAGCATGAGTTTGAAAGCGCAGGGTCGTTTTTCTGAACCGATGCTCCCTTCTTTGCGTTGCTTGCGTGTGCAAATGTGAGCGTGGGATATCGTGGGGGGTATTATGCAAGAGAGAGTGGTGTGTGGGTGGCCGGGTTGGGTGAGTCAGTAAACTGACTGAGCGCAAGCATGTCATACATGCGGTTGTATGTGCGGGATGATGTTTCGATCGACAAGTATATGTTGGGGGAGGTAGGTACTGAAGGTGAGGGCCATGGGGCTGTCATGCCAATCAACTCTTCAGAGAGGCGCACGCGGAGTGTACTTCAGCTCATGTGAGGAGCTGTCGACCTCTACAGACGAGGACGCACGCTGAGGACGGTCTTCGAATTCTCAGCGTCGGATGAACCCTACTGAACTACTGAGTGTTAGTTTAAGTAGCTCAGAGGCCTACATCCCAGGTCATCCCGAAAATCAGAACAACTTTAGACACTGGCAGGGACGACTTGAGACGTGGACAGAATAGACTGCACAGCCTGCAGACTGGAGCACTCTCTTGGCGTCGTAGTGATGCTTCTACACTGTTTCGCGAAGGGCATGCCAATGCTCTATAAGTTCTTACGACGGAAGGCTTCCTCTGCCGTGCGAGCATGGGTGACCTGAACTCAGATGTACAAGAGGGATCTGCTTCGAAAATTCGCAGCAGCGGAAGCCTTCTGACCCAGAATGCTGAGCGATGCTTTGGGCTTGGGGCCGACCGGTCTGGAGCAAATGTATCATAGATCGGGGTCTCCGTGACCGGAAGGTTCACCCAAGCGTCTGCTCACCATAGCTCGCTCTGTCGTCGAATGCCCCATCGTCTTGCCATTCCGGCCAAACCGTTTCGCGCAGTGCGTGCGGCAAAGAAGATCGGCTTCATGCTTGAACCAAACCGTGAAACCACAGAGCCACAAAGCCCTCAGCCGACATCCCAGACAAAAGCCGTCTTCGGCTCCGAATATAGTGCTTGGGTGTTTGGTGCCTGGCGTGCTCCACTGAAAACCTCACCAGCAAACATTAGCTGGGCGGCAAGAGCCGTGTTGAGGATCCTCGTCAACGTAGCGCTTCTTTGGATTGTGCCCTTCTGGCTCTCCTTGCTTGTAGCACTTTTAGCGTGGATCTGGTCTCAGAATCCGTTGAGCATGTCGTTTCGTCATGTTGCTTCTTCTGGCGGAGCTGAACACGATTTCGGCAGGCGAAGGATGAGGTCTAGGCCGTCTAGGCCCAGGCTTAGAAGAGAGGGCTTGTCGTAATTTCAGAGAGCCTTCAAGCGTGAATCCCTAAAGCGTGCTTGCCTGCCGTGAGCATGATAGTCGAAAAGCACGCACCTGGAGTTGAGTGCATCCACTTGATACAGGTAGGATTTTCACGCCATTGTGGGCTGTTGATGTTGGAGTCCTTACCTATGTGCCTATGCTTCCGGCAGCTGTTGAGGCTGCTCCTGGGCCCTGCGCCCATTCTTCCGCTGCTGCACCGCCTGTGGCAGCGGCGTCGACAGAAAGGCTTCGGGCCGAAGTGTTGAGTCAGCCCTTCACCAATACCGCTAAACCTGAACGCAAGAGATTGCCAGCCTCGAGCCCTAGAGATGTTTTGAGCCCTCGTGGTTCCACGGTGCTGGTAGACTTCCAGCTGCACGGCTGAGAGCAGAGGGTGGTGGAGCAGGTGCTGATGTGAGGCACGAGTCGCCATCCAGCATATCCCAGAAGGCATCCGATGGACGCATGCGCGTGTCCTTTTGGGTCACCAGGAAGAAGACCCTCAGACAGAAAGTCTTCGGTGGCCTGAGTTTTCTGAAGGCCTTACATCTTTGTATCCTCAAACGCCGAGTCCGCCACGCCGCAGGCTGGAAGGATCTTGTGCAGAGCGCACAAACCAGAGATCCCACTTCGCTGACTCAGAATGCTTGCTTGTGCGCCCTGGCTACAGAAGCACCCTTGAGACATACTAGACTCTAGGAGTTCATATGGTTTATGGAGTCTTGGGGCTATAGAGCCAAGGCCAGCTCGAGTGGACCATGGATTTGGAGAACCAGAGCTCCTTTGACTTCGAATTGGCTGGTCTCGTTGTATTTTTGATAGAGTTTTGGCATTGGTAAATTGGGATGTCGGTGATTGTCGGGCAGGCAGATTCATGGAGATGGAGAGCAGCAGCTTCTCGTCTAGTGTAATGAGTGAACACAGAATGTTCCAGGTGCCGTAGTGTTGGCATGTGCACCACAAGCGAGCGCAACCAGGAGCTTGTTTGTCGGTTCATTGGCCTGAAGGTAACCCACGAGTGATCACAGGCAGAGGGTTCTCAAGTAATCGCAAATAGTCCTTGGACAGCAATAGCAAGCCTCAGAACTGTAACATTCCAACAAGTGCTGGTAGCCCCTGATAGCACTGGTCGCCGTCATCGTCGTCATCATAACCACCGCCAGCTGCACAGGTCAGGGCTTAGGCCCCAGGCCCCGGAACCTAAGTCAGGATTTTCTTGTCGTTTCCAGAGACGACTTTTGGCCTTCATGTGAAGATTGAAAATCTGACTCCCTGGCCCAGGTTTCACGTCGGGAGCCCAGTGCTGGCGCTGAGATCATAGGTTTCCAGCCACTTGCTCCATCTTGCCCCTAGCACTGTTGAAGCGTCTTGAGAACAGTTTCAGTTTAGGGGGTTGAGCTGCTTTCCTGGATTTCCAATCCGCCCGAGTCACTGAGCTTGTAGGTGTTGCGCTTGTCCTGCCTTGCCTCTGACTGGCTTAACACCTGCCGTGCTTCCGACAGACGTTGGAGTGCCAGACCTCAAAATCGACGGCCCTAGCTCTTTGTAAGAGCCTAGGGCCTAGGGCCTAGAGATTCTGGTACCGGTTGTTTCAATCATTTGGCTGTCGAACTTCGGGCGGCCAACCTTTGTCCTCGGGCCAAGGTAGAATAGCCTGATGTTACATTCCACAATTCTGGGGGTCGTGTGCTGCATGATTCCGACTTTGAAGAGCTGCAGCATGCACAAGTACCTCAGTGAACCGCGTCTTCGTCAAACAACTGACGGTCTGAAATGCACAGCTTCTGAGCCAGGTGCGGTGCTGACTCTTGGACAGGCACTTCTGTCGCCAGGGCTAAGCAACTGGTTTGGATAGAAGATCCACTGCTGAAGACATTCAGCTGGATAGACGGACGGACTGACAGCAACACAATGTACACACACAAAAGATAAGCTCAGCATACCGCAGCAACGAAAGCAGCAGCATGAGAACACCACCGCCACCCCCACTTCCACCATAAGCAGTTCTACTACCACGACGACTACTAGTCTAGTCCTACTCGTCCTGTTGCTGCTGCAGCTCCTGCTTAGTGGTAGTGGTGGTGGTAGTAGTAGTAGCAGTAGCAGCAGCAGCAGCAGCGATTACTACTGCGACTACGACTACGACGACGACGACGACGACTACTACTACTACTACTACTACTACTACTACGACTAGTACGACTACGACTACGACTACGACTTCGACTACGACTACGACTACGACTACGGCTACGAC